>KK351012.1:718291-1030894 GCA_000671755.1 Glossina brevipalpis
GTTCTACTCTCGCGCATGGTTTTCTTACGCAAATCAATTTAGCGATAGAGAAATTTATTGATTTCTATTTCTATTCTCTTCTATCTCTAACAACAAATATGCATGCGTGCGAATCGACCACGCTAGCCCGCGCACATTTAAGCGTATCAATTACGCCATCGCAACCATTGTTGCCGAATATGTATTCCCTTGTTTTCTAATTTACTTACATTGGAGGAAAAGAGAAAGAGAATATCGATTAGAAATATGTAACGGTCGCCTGCTTACTTTTATTTGCTTATACGTAATATAGTATACATATAAGCAATGTTTATGATGAATGTTTATATACTTTTATGCTGACCTGTAAACATGACCTTTTTTCGCAATATAAGGAATGTGTTTTACTAGGTATTGTATATATTCTGTTTTCTTAGGAAATATATAAAACTGATGAGTTATGCGCCCTTAGAATAGATGCTGCAATTCTTAGATTTTCAAGAACATTTATGAGACAAAATTTGAATTTTGATATTATGAAACATTATTATTTTTTATTATAATTTATAATAGAATTTAAAGTAGGTGTATGCATAGTTCATTTATTTTATATAGCTTAGAGAGTAAGATAAAATAATATAAATAAAAGAAACAAAATCTGTTAAAACAAAATTTTAATTATTATAGTAACGATTGTTGTTATTATGATTAATATACTAAACTAATCTTGCTTAAAATAATTTTAAATATATTCGGAAAATTATCTTTCGAATGATAGTTTTTTATGCATGATATATGCATATTGCTTCCACATGTACTACATTGCATAAATGTATGATTAACTTGTTTAGAATAATATACACAAATACGGTTTAAGTCCTCTGAATTTTTTAAAACCATTTTCGACAAATATAAGCTATACTCACTAGGATTAAAACCAGCAAGATTACTACTTTTTGCGAAACTTTCTTCAATATATTTCAAAATATGATATCCCCACGACCAACTGTCTCTTTGTAGTGTTGCATTGTTTACCGTTACTAAACTCCAGTCATCTTCTTTATCCAACCGATGCCAGTTGTTACTTCCAGCAAATTCGTTGTATGTACTAATAAATTTAGCTTTAAAATTTCTAAAGAAGTTATAGCCTTAGTCTCCTTGTAAAGGATCATAAAATTCTATTTCGTTCATTGTTTTGACAATAGCCATACACCAATGATTCCCGTTTGCATTAACAGTTATTACAATCGAACTTTACAGAGGACTTTCGAAGTTAAGTGAAACGTTGTTAGTTATGCAACTGTAACCAACATGAGCAGTGAAATAGCCGACTTCTTCATTGTTTTCCAAAAGATAATCGTCACTCAACCATTTATTTTCTGGTTTGGAGATGCGGAAGTAAGAGATAAATAATCTCTATATTTTTTATAATAACGACCCTGTTTTCCTACAAGGTAATATATGATCTCTCCTGATTTGTAGAAACAAAAATTTGTAAAAACATAAAAATTTGTAGAAACATAGAAATTTGTAAAAATTTGTAAAAACATAGAAATTTGTAAAAACAGAAATTTGTAAAAACATAGAAATTTGTAAAAAACATAGAAATTTGTAAAAACATAGAAATTTGTAAAAACATAGAAGTTTGTAAAAACAGAAATTTGTAAAAACATAGAAATTTGTAAAACATAGAAATTTGTAAAAACATAGAAATTTGTAAAAACATAGAAATTTGTAAAACATAGAAATTTGTAAAACATAGAAATTTGTAAAAACATAGAAATTTGTAAAAACATAGAAATTTGTAAAACATAGAAATTTGTAAAACATAGAAATTTGCAAAACATAGAAATGTGTAAAAACATAGAAATTTGTATAAACATAGAAATTTGTAAAAAAAAACATAGAAATTTGTACAAAACCATAGAAATTTGTAAAAAATAGAAATTTGTAAAAGCATAGAAATTTATAAAAAGATAGAAATTTGTAAAAACATGGGAAAACATAAAAAATGATGAAATAAGAAGTCCATGTGGTAAGAATTCCATAATCTTTTAACCTCGTCGTTACATTGCGTCATATCGTTGTTTAGAAAAAAAAAGCGCTGCTTATACTTAGGAGGGTTTAATATTTATGCTGAACACATAAACGTATGGGAAATGGTACATATTAACACATTTCACTATCATGTCCCTTACTTTGGATCATGAAATTAGGTTTTTTTGATAGCTTTTCGAACCCTTTAAGATATATCAAAAACCTGGAGGTGCATTATTTCTTAAAAATTTTTTATGTCGATTTAAGTATTTCCTGTATATGGGAAATGGTACATGTTGACACTTTTCACTATGATGTCCCCTACTTTGGATCATGAAGTTAGATTTTTCTGATAGCTTTTCGAATTCTTTAAGATATATCAAAAAGCTGGAGGGGAAATATTTCTGAAAAATTTTTTATAACAATGTGACAGTGACAATAATTCCTTTTTATATTTTTTGTGGAATAAGGCATGATTTTTTTTTTTTTTTCATATATATTTGTATTTTCCATTTTTGTTTAGTTTTCGTAAGTATTTTGCTTATATTTCTTTATTATCCATCGCCTTAGCAAAGACACGTACCAATTGTGAAGTTAACCACTTTTTTAACAAAGAGAAAAAGGGGGGCCAGACAAGTGGGGGCTAGCTATACACCAGTAAAATATTTCTACTACAGCGATAACACACGGGCGAACACCTTCATTCATTCTGCTATCACATGCACCTAGGCATACATGTGTATCTAGTGCCTTTATACATATATGCTGCACAAAACATTAGTAACTCTGCTCATATCATTTTTCACGCTTCTTCTCTCATAGGGTTTGTTTCTATTTTTCAAGTGGATGGCTTGGTTTTGTTTGAGATTTTACTAAAAAACTTTTAGTGCAGAAATGCTTCATCTTTGTATTTATGTAATTTTCATTGTGGTAACTCATAACTTATCACAGGAGAATATATGTCAATTTTTAGCGAAGGCAAAAACCCCAAAAAAGTATGGATTATTTTCATGGATTATTTATCACTTTAACGAAATCTCTAAAATTGATCGCACTTGACCATAAAAGTTCCTTTAGAAGGTATTGAATTCGAATCCATTGAAAAAAGTTACAATGTTTTGCATGGGTATGTGTATGTTCTATATGATTAATAAGAGGAACTTCCCTCTTGTTGTTTTTGCTTAAGTTACGAGCCATAATTAAATGATCCAAAAATAATGAAAATCGGAAGCTTCTGAATAATATACGAAACAAAAAAAATGCAAAGCCTTAGAAAATAAATCAAAAATGAACTGTTTAATGTGCATAAAAACATTGACTCGAGAGAGACTTGTAGAGAGAAAAGTAGCTTTTGTATAACCACTAGTGATGATTGAGCGCGTGAAAATAATCCCCAAAAAAGCATCAAGAAACGAGACAACAACGAAACAATCCAAATAACTCAAATAGCAGCAATAAAATAAACTACAAACGCAATAACAACGTTTATATTAACAAAAACAACAATATATACAATAGAAACGAGAACAATAACGATAAAAGCAAAAGCAACAACACCAAAAAAAAATAAAACAATGGCAATAGTAGCAATACCTGTAATAACAACGAAAACAACAACATCAATAGCAACAACAACAATAAAACAATGAAATATCAATAAAAACGAGACAACAAACAACATAACAGAAGCAACAACAAAAACTACAACAATAATAACAAAGGCTGAAGTAGTATAAGCAACAGCATCGAACAGCTTAGCAGCAAAAATAATAATAGAAAAAGCTGTAACAATGGAAACAACAATAGTCCTAAACGCAATAACATCAACATCAAAAGAAAAATAATAATATAAGCAGCCAAACTAGGACTGCTTTGCTCCTCCCACAACAACAATAATTATCATCCATTGTCATACCCAGATCCTATATTCATTTGTGCTGTGAATTGGCTGTGCCATAAGCACATTAATAAACGTATGACGTTTACCGGTCTAAAATCTCCGTGTGACTTCGTCCAGCACTACTCCCATAGCGCAAGCCATTCAACTTGATTTAGATCATTATTTTCCATAATATTTGCAGATACATGCAAATTTTGGGTCAATATGTTCGCTCTTTATGAGACCCATGCGAAAATGGAGAACCTCTTCTTTTGCACTTACCTGTCTACCAAAACATTTACATTTTTATACGACTCTAATATATTTTATATAGGATAGTCCGGGTACCACAAATAATACTGCACTCAGAATCCCGATTTTACCAGCTTATATGTAAAATTCATCATCTGGGTACGTACGTCTAAAATCCAATGCCTTAATTAAAGATAGATTATCTGGATTTCGCAAAACACGATCCACTGGTGGCCTATTGTTGTTCGCTGCCGCAAACCGAAACCAAGTATTACTTCTTTCAATGAGAGTAAAGGCGTTTCGCTGGATATCTCCAAGGCATTCGACACAGGTGCATCATAATGTTATCTGCAAGCTAAGTCCATTTGATGTCCACAGCATTTTCATTTCATTTGCTTCAATCAAATTCTACTTAAATGCAGTAGTGCCACATGGCTTTGTTCTTCCCTCTTTTTTCTTCTTGGTGTTCATTAACGACCTCCTATTCGTCGCGAAAAATCCTATTTATTCATTGGCAGAGTTGCCTTTTCACTTACTTTTTCATCCTTCCTCCTTCAATGCCGCCACAACTCTGGGCAATCACATATTGGAGAAACGGCCACCTCCGTTTTTGATGTTAATCTAGAAGATTGGGCAAGTATTGATGTTTTTTGGACAAAATATGTATCCGAAGTGTCAAAAAATAGAGTGAATTGTCTAGAATTCTTAAAAGCCGTGCAAAAAATGCTTCATTGCAACCACCTTTTCTTACATCTGCACGGTTGCTCATTTTTTTACAGTTCAATCTAACTAATTAATCCAGCTAATTTAGACGACTTATTTTTCTTGGTGGAACAATGCGCTTTCATAATGAAGGAAAAACAAAATGGATATATGGTATCACCTTAAGCGATGTCCCAACCGTAATCATGTGTTATTATATAAAAAAATCGACAACCAATTTAAAAAGGAATTACAAAAATCAAAGGCACTCAGTTATAAACTTTTTTTCAAAACAATTCACAGAAGTATGCCAATGAGTGTTTTATGGAACAGCGTCAACAACTTAAGTGCGACTTCATATTCCAATGAAATTTCTGCCAATTTTCCAATTGGTACGATTACTCCTCTGACAGAAGGTAAAAGTGCTCAAATTTCTCTATCGAATGCAGAAGCTATTAATACGTCTGCCGTATTCCCGCAAACTTCTATATCAACCTTGGAACTTGAAATCTGCATCTCCAAATCTAAAGGTAGGACAACCGACCTGGATCGCATTTCAGGCCAAATGATCAATGCACTGTTTAAATCAAGGGGAAAAAAGTTACTGGACCTATACAATGAAGTATTTTGTACTAGTCATTTTGACAGCTTGTAGAAACTTGCAGCAATTGTTTCAATCCCAAAGTCTACAAATGACTCTATTGTATCGGACTATCGTTCAATCTTCTTACTACCCTTTTAAAAAATGTACCATTTACATTATCTGGGTTTCTTGAATGCAAGAAGTTAATGACTAAACAAAAATAGGTTTTAAGTATGACAGAGACTGTATAGACGCTCTTCTGCACTGCAATCATTCTATAATCAAAACAATTTCTGAACGTAGTCATGTCACTAATCTCTCAATTGACTTTGAGAAATATTTGGCATAGTAGGTCTTTATGTTACTTTAAGTCTCATAATGTCGTGGAAACTTGGACACAACTTTGTCAACTACATCAAGTCATTCATGTCGCATAGACAGTTTAAAGTCAGATCATCATCAATTACCTTTTCCTCTAGTTAATCTTATTCCAGAAGGATCTGCTCTTTCCGCTTTTACAGATTGCGTTCACTGAAGTAAATAAGACTCTGCCGTACCCCTAGAACTCAACATTGTTTCTTGGCTGACGATTTATACAATTTTAACAAAAGAAATAATAACACCAAACCAGTCAAACCTTCTCGAATATATTAGAGAAGATGCACATTTGTAAAAAAAAGGTCGATGTGATGCAGAAAACCGGCTTATTCGCATTAATAATTTACCAATACCAAATGTAAAGCTTCTCAAAATTTCCACATTCACGATCTTCAACAAATACTACTGAAAATCACACTGTCTTCAGTAAAAGAATGTGAATATCATGCAATATATTACTTGGAAAAGCTATGCACATGCTAACAATACTGTTTAACGAAGAAACTAAATACATAACTTACAGGAAAAAAAGCTAAATTCTAAAAATTTCATAAATTTAATATTTGTACAACGAAATTATCAAAACATTTTTCTTATTTCAAGNCCTCTCATAACCATCATCCAATAGCGACTAGAACTCAAGAAAGACGAAGAAAGGATCAGATTGTCTTGCTTGACTTATATCAGATATTTAAATCGACTGAATTTGCTGTGTGGTAAACAGATTAAAAGGAAAAATCGAAGATGACTGTAAAGGAATATTATAAAGTTAAGTATGATAATACTATAGTGCTTTCTTTATATTGTCTTTGAAGGATGGACGATTTTCACTGTTGGAGAAGATACAATTGCTAACTTATTCATATAAATGTATGCATAGATTCACCCATTACATTGGCAGCCTGTATCAAGAAATGTATGTACAACACAAACTTGATTCGATGGATATGTGAATGCAAAATTTGCATTGTCACTCACTTATAGATTTGTTATTATTATTAAATGGATATAATATCACAAGTTTAAAATTAAATTTAATTGAATGCATTTTAAATCACATATATTCTCTATGGGCATTAGCGCAAATAGGATTCAACCGCAAAAACAAAATTCATTATCAGTTATAATTCAAGCCCTTGGTAATAGAGCATAGAATGAACCGGACAACTGAAATTTTATAATTTAATATACTTGAAAATTTATGCGATAAATGTTAATAATGTACTATAATTTGTGTGTTCACGGTTATATTTAATATTGTATACTTATGTGCTTCTATTTTTACTAAATAAAAATAATTCCAATTAATTTTTCTGCAATTTTCTACCAATTAGATTATTTAAAGTATCTTAATAAAAGGATTAAAATTAAATGAATAAAACTTTTAAATATTCAAATTAAGAAAAAAATACAATATAGAGAAATTTATATAAAACAATATATAATTAAACAAGCAATTAGTAAAAACAACATAAACAAAATAAACATTTGGAATAAAAGGGAAAAAATATTGTAGTTTGAGAAGATTTCTTGGAAGACTTCTTTTCATAAAAAATCATAAACATGACATCTAAAATGTAATTCACAGCTATAACTAGTTATACATCCTTCGCATATTTATGAAAATCTCAAGTAAGAGTATCATTCCAATACTTCTCGTTTATGCTTAAGGCATAAAAGAAGTATTAGGGTCTTTGCAGCTCTGAATATTAGGGTTATTAGCGTCCTTTGAAGCTTTTAACAAATGAAAAGTAACTAACGCAAAGTGTACACAGAATTTTTTCCACTTTCCTTGAAATGCTTTTTTCAAAACCACAATCTTCGATCAGACTCCATATTTTCATATTTCTAAGCGAATATGTATAAAAACTTGGTGCGTTTGAAAAATCGAATTTTATAGATATATATATATAAAATCTTGAACGCCCCCAGATTTTATATATATTTACATAAGATTGCAGCAAAGTTTATTTTCCATTTTTTAGTTCATTTAAATAAAAGTTTTTTTAAAAAAATTTTTCTTTATATAATTTATTAATTTTTAGACATTTTTTCGGACGTTCAACTCGTATTTGATATTAGCGGAATTAACCGAATTATCAAGAATATTCAGTAGTTTCCAATTTTTTTAAGTGCATATGCTTCGATAACTTAAACATATAAAAGATTGATAATAAAAAGTTTATATTATGGCCCGGGCATGCCCGATAAAAACTTAAGAATATTCCACCTATTGACGGAACAGGACATAGCAAGAAGAAAAAAATGCATAATTCAGATTCTCTGGTGTTACCAAATATTAATGAAATTCCGATTAATAAAAAAAACATATTCTAATCTCTTTCACTGATCCCAAAAAAGCGATTTCCATGTTAACCCCTACCTGTTGTTGAGAAAGCTGTAGATTATTATTACATCAAATATTGACTCTATCTACAATCTTCGCGACGGAAACTTACTTGTCCGTTAATCGAACGACTATTCGTAGTAAAAGTACACAATCTTCCACCTCTCAAAAATTGAAATCATTTGCGTCGAAACTACGAGATTGCAATCATTCATACGTGCCCTTACATAATTTGTCGTATTGATGATTCAGTTGAAAATCAAGGGCAAGGATGCTCGCAGCAAGTAAGATCGTACTTCGAAATCGTAATCCGAAAATCATTTTTATTTAAATAAAAATAAAATTAATATTTTTTAGTAGAACTTTGTGCTTTCTTTTTGTTTCGTTATTCTCTGCACTAGCTTGTAAAAAATATTGCAGGCTCATTACAGATGCATATATATGTAGACTATCCAAAAAGTAATAGTTTATAGTATTTAGTACACTTAATATCATGATTGGGAGTTTAAAGTTTCTTTCATCAGTTTTTCGATAACTTCTGACAGCCACCCGTTATTAATCATAAGAATAAATAACGGGTTTTCTTGCCACAGTTTCGGTAACTTTTCTATTTTGCATTGGTCTCCAGGCAGCGGATTTGGTTTATTGTAGACGTGTTAGTATCAAACCAGTGTATAAAAGAAAAAGTTGAACTTTTTATCATTATACGAGCAAACAACAGGCATATAGTGTAAGTCGATTTAGAATCTTACGCTAATATATAAATTCCGATACGTATTTTTATGAAAAAAAAAAAAAAAAAAAAAAATCTAATATTTTTCTTAATACTCAGTCGTATATATAAAAACTTTTCAAGATAATGGATATATAAAATTCCTTCTAAAACATTTCTTGCTTTCTTTTATTTCTCATTTAACTATTTAATATGATATTATTATTATTACAATTATTTTTAATATAAAAGGTAAACGGGGGAAGTAAAAGAAATGAAAACAAAAATCAATATGAAAACTAAGCCTTGAGTATGCACTCAAGTGTGTTAAAAACATGCACATATGAATACCACAAGCCCTTAAAGGAATAAAATTAAAGATATTCAATTAAACTTACGATGAAAAATTCAAAAAAGCACACAAACGCATAAATAAATATTGTATGTAATTATTAGTAATTTGATGAATTCATTGTAGATATAAATTTAAATTAAAAATTAAATTAAATCGTAAACGTTTTTCAAATCGAATGATTTCAATTATTTTTTATTTGTTGTTCGATGAAATGCGCCTATAAGCATATTTACAAACTTATTCGCAAAAAGCATAATCTGACGTAAGCGTCTGCATAAATATCAGAAAGTAATACATCTGACTACATAGATAGCATAGAGCTGTTGAGAGAATATATTGAAAATAAAACAATCAAAATTATTAAATTTACAAACAAAATGAATGAATGTAAATACATTTGCATATACATTTATTACACACACACACACACACACATACAAATGTGTACGTTGTGAATACAATATAATGTAAACGTACGTAACACTCAATTGAGTTTATATTTTTAATCAAATAAAAAATGAATCCGAGAGAACTTTCTCCAGGCAAATAATGAGATAATTTCATTAAAATCAGATTGGAAAATTATTGCAAGTTTCAAACAATGTTCCAATCATAAAATTCAAAAAATATTAAATTATTAAAAAACTGAACACATTTACACACAATTTAGTATAAATATGTGATGCTAATCAGTGTCTTCAAATTTGTAGAATTGAAAAGAAAAACTATCTGAAGCCATATACTTTTAGTAACTTTTCACTGCCTTTCATTGCATATAAAAGAGCTGCACTTATACTTATACTTTACTCCATATACAGCGCAAAAGCAACTAACATTTTAAGGGAATCGTATACCTTTACATCTGTTGCGTATATAATCAACCATGGATAATGTGAAAAACAAAATATCATTTAAAGGGTAACACCAGAGTAAAATGAAATGAAAAACAAGGCTTTTCATCTTCTAAAATATATGGAAGAAAATTCATTACCTGAAACAGATATTTCCCTTTCCCTCAAGCGTTACGAGAAGACTGCCTATAACGAATGAACCCCTGCTGGGAAGTGATAATCTAATGTTTTAGCTGTTGAGTTCGAATTGCTCTAATACGCTAAGGGGTATCTTTAGTTGTATATGAAATGAATCAATATACAAAATAAAAATGTTAGAATAAGCACCAGATCTATAGATGCATACCTAAAATCGCTAGGAACCCGACTTTCGCCAGCCTTATAGCTCATCGGCAAGCGGACATGTGTGCGATTGCCACCCTAGCTGGGTAAGAAAAAGCTAAAATGTTTTGTTTTACAAGTAGCAGATTTATCTAGTGGTAAATACTTTTGAACGAACGACTGACTCTCACCTAACTGATCTGCACCGATTGGGATTACGGTATGTTATGTAATCTTGCTAAGCCCAGCTAACCTATGATCGCAAACCTAAAAACATCGGCAAACAATCAGATCCTACACATAATAATAATTAATTAATGATCTTTATTTTTATCAAACCAAATTCAATTCTGACTTACATTATGGAAATAACTAAAATTCAGTAATAACTACAGTAACTGTGGTGTATTCGCAAAATTTTTATCATATAATAATCTTATGCGATCACACGATAATGGTGGTGAAGGACCAAAAACGAAAACTTAACCCAATATATTATTTTTAGCATAACTGAAAATTATGTAAAATATATTTCAAATGAAATTAAATGCCGAAATCGAAAATGTTCATCAGTCAAATAACTGACAAACAAAAATTCATGTGCATTAATTAGATAACGAAAAGAAAATCCATAAGAAAAAGTCAATGTCTTAATACATCATATGAAAATATGGAAGTTACGATATAATACTTTTTATTTTAACTTTTCCAGTTTCCGCAACTGCGAACCAAAGATTTTTCCGTAAACACAAAATCGCAGAAAAAAGAAACGATGCCAAACTAATGAGCTGCATTTCTTTCTGGCAAATCCGCCTCACAACAGATCGAGCAAATTTAATATTATCTTATTCTTCAACTATTTCTTCCCTAAAGTACTAAGAATTAAACTTGTTGTCATCTAATTTCTTGCTTTTCATGAGAACCCTTATAAGTAGTGGAGATGTAAAAATAAATCTGCGTGGCCCAAAGTAATTAATTAATTAATTTTTTTTTCAAATTATAATTAAGTACTTGTTTTCATCAACAAATACTAAAATCTAGACCCTTTTACCATATAAAGGCTGGCTTTTCATAGAAACGGTTATATGATAGATAATTCGAAAACTGTTCCCATTCGATCCAAATTTTTAACTTTTATTTTATATGCTAAAATACTAATTTTCGTCGATTTTTAACATAAGAGATTTCAAATTTTTATCAAACAAGGAGTTATATGGGAAGTGGTCGTAAAAATGAATCGAATCCGTTTTCAATATCGTTTGTCTTTGGGTCAAGATACGTAAGAATGCAAGATTCTGTCAAAATAACTCAAAAATTGCGACCTGTAGGGTGAGGGCAGGCACGCATGTACTAACGTCAGACAGACAGACAAATTGAAATCCATTCAAGAAATGATTCTGAATCGATCGATGTAACAAGTTAGTCATGGCTTAAGCCATTCTGAATGTAACGTAAATCCTCAGAAACTTGATATACTCTGTAGCACAGATGATGTAGGGAATGAAAAATACATCGAAATTAATTGCAACTTGAACTATTCCGAACGGCTATGTGAAATTTCGATTTATGTCAACACAATCATTCTTTGAATTGCAAAAGACGCACGAATTCTCTTAACCATTTGTTGACTGAATTCATCTATAAACCCTTCTACCATATAGGAAAACTGAAAAAAGAAAAATCTCAAAATTATTTCATCAATATGTTATGATATCGTGCTGAAGTCTGATACGAATAATTTTCTATGTGAATTTTACAGTTGCGTTGGTTGCATTGATCGCGGAACCAGTGGCACATTCATTACGGTTTTTTATAAGCCTATAATTATAAAATCGAATTTTATAAAAGTTGAACTAAGATGAAAATGCAATGAAATTTATATTAAAGCTCACATTAACTTGAATTACCATAATAAAGATAAGTAACTGCGTAAAATCCAACTATTTTATATAAAATGAAAACTGCTTGAATTTCGTTATTTTATGGTAAATATTTATGATCAGCATTTAAACTGTTTTGCATATGAATAAAAGCAAAATATATAAAATAGCATACAAAATCCAATCAATACGTTGGTTATATAAATAACAGAGTATTAAAAGCAATTTAAACCTAATTTTGTGTGCATATGCAAGAAAATGAGAGAGAAGGGTTACAAGCCGAGAAAACTAATATTCGAATGTAAACATTGGATGCAGTGAGAAATATGATTTTAAAAATTTTTAAGGAATATGTTACCAGTTAATGAATGCTTGACTATGTATTTAGAAAATTTTAGTTGCTAACCTAACGCTGATGAAGACAACAAGGGAGTATCATACAACCTAATACAACAGTACCTTCTTATTATTTCTGTCCCAAGTTTATGAACGTGAATATGTCATCAACAACGACAGATTGATAAACAGAATGAGACAAATTTAAGCATCGCAAAAACAATTTCAAATATCTGAAGTTTAAAGGTGTTGGCAAGTTCTACTGAAAAATGGAATTATTTCATTAAGGTTTCGTTTCCCTGGCCTATGTAACGGTTCGTTCACAACTGCAGTATAATTTAGTGCTTCCAAATTTCAAGAATCGTTTGTATTGTATCTACC
Source organism: Glossina brevipalpis (assembly GCA_000671755.1). Classification (NCBI taxonomy): domain Eukaryota; kingdom Metazoa; phylum Arthropoda; class Insecta; order Diptera; family Glossinidae; genus Glossina; species Glossina brevipalpis. Next base: position 731,285 of record KK351012.1, read on the forward strand.
TTTATTTGTTCTTTCGGAATTAGTCTGTAAAGATCAGTATTTGTCCCGGTTACAACGTTTTGAAAATCTATATTACCACGCCACCGTACATTCGTGATGACTGGTGAACTCACAACTGCTCTTTTATAATATTTTTCTTCTTCTTCTTGTGTCATTAATAGTTACCGTACGTACTACTTGTCATAATACTTAGAAAATACTGTCTAACCGCAATTTTTACACGGATATTTTCTTGGCTGTAAACTATGTATACCGAGTACCGTTAAGCTTGTAAAAATAAATTTGAAACGTTCAGCTACCAACTAAATTAGTTGCCATCTGTGTGTTATGCCCAGAGAGAAAAAAATAATACGCCGAGAGATGGTCAGGCACGAGCATCCTGCAGGCCTACAATTTCTTTACCGTTCCCCCTCTGAACCAGGGAAAAATTAATAATAATAATAATCCCCTTTCGAAACGTAGACCGATCAAAAATGAGTTTCTTACACGTATACCATTGTCTCGTTGTTTGTTTTTGAAAAATACAAAAAAATATTCAGTGTAAGATGATTTGCTGGACGCAGAGTTCTACTTGAAACTATATTATATTTTTATAAAACATTGTTTTTATATAGATATAACTCTCTACCCTTTTGGATTCTTTGCAAAAATCTAAATGATATCTATAAATTAATCTCAATATCGGAACCTTTAAATAATATTAAATTAGCTCTCCGCAGAGGTATAAGAATTTATTTTCAACGAACACTGGGATATTGCATAGTTTAGGATATAGAATGCGCGGCTATTAAATCGGCACAATGGATTAATTATGACTAACGTGGTAGCACAGCTATATTGAACACTCAATCGATAAAGGTATAACACCTGTCGATTGAGCGTGCATATCCAAGGCTTCAAGCACACCCTGTCCATCTCTCTTTACTTCTATTGATCCATCACGATGTATACATACGTACTGCCGATATTCCCTGAGTGAGGCGGGTCAACAAAAGAAAAAAAAACATTAAATTCTCCATTTCGATTTATTTCTTCGTGTGTCACCATTTTTACTAGCTCGGCTTATACAAATCCGTTGTTTATAAAGCTTTCGAAATAAGTCACGAATACTACATTTTAGTCTACTGGTTTTGTTAATCCCCTGACATATTGGTTTTCATCTTTCATTCCTTATCAGTGAATTTTTGCTAATCCTCGTATGCTTGTTGTCATATTTATTTTTCATTACTAGAGTACTTTTATTAATTCTAAGCTGCCTATAAAGCCTTTATTCTATAACATCGGCAGGTATGCAACTAACATATTCATTTGCTTTTATTACTTTCCTGTTATTTTGGCAAATAGTATTTTGAGGAGAATTAGTCAGTTCTGAAGCAAGCGTTTGTTATCAAACGTATATGTATTCAACAATTCAAATGAAATTGTGCATAGTATTTCTTTCACACCACAAATTTTGGTAATATTTATTTGTAGCATTTTCATTATTTAAATGATAAATTGCTTTTTAATGGCTAATGCCAAAAATTGAACATAAATAAGAAGCAATTCATTTAAGAAAACTTGAACTGATGCAAAAAAGCTTAACTTATTATGTTCGCTTCTCTGAATCAGTACAAAAACTATTCTTTAATAGTTTTACAATAAAGAAACAAAACACAAAATTACTCACTGCTTATAAGTCATATATGTCTACCTAATATATCGTCATTGTATATCGTAATAATAATAATGTATGACTCCATAAAACTAACATATATATTATTATACACTCTAGATAGAATGAAGTTTTCGATCTACATTGACAACATTACTTTAATGCATTTAGAACATATGGTAAGCCCCAAATAGGAAATATAGAAAATTGTTTACAATTCATAGAAAGAAACGAAATAAAATAAATGGTTTATATAAGGTTGACACCTAAGCCGAAAATATCATGACAAGTCTGCGAGAATATCTTGACTTTTTCTAAAGAAGAATAAATGAAATCACATAAATATACATACATACATATATATATATAAAGTATATGAATCTAACCTTTATACATATACATATATATTAGACGAAGTAAACAAATCTTCCCAGTACTCTCGATCTTATCCTCAAGGAATAACATCACTGTAAATTTTCCAGAAAATCGAATTTTTCTGTAAGCACTTCAATAAGACTGCACGTGTCCAACGAACCCATGCTGGGAAGTTGTAGCCTAATCTCTTGTTTATTGACTTGTAATTTCTCCAATACTTTGAACAAAACAAAACTAACTAATAAAATACTAATAGGGTTGCTTCGTGGACGCGAGCGCTAAATAGGTATGACACTAAGAGCGATTCGAGCGAGAATGATTGCTACTATCAAGAAGAAAAAAGTTTTTTATTAACTTTTTGGAGTTGGTTACCAATTCAGCTACAGAATTATACATTTTCCTCCTTTTCCATTTCTATTTCGACTCACTTAAATTGTAAAACATGCGATTCCATTTTTGATAAATGCAGCAATCATCAAACAAAAATATGTCTGCAGTACATATTAAAAGTTTATCTTGAAACACACGTTTTGAAATCGTCACGCAGAAGAACTCAAGAAATTTTCATTTTTTTTGATCCGAATTTTTTACAATACGTAAGATTGTTCGACAAATTGATTTCAAAATTTTTTATGAATAAAAGAATGCCTTTTTTAGGTCGAAAACTGAACTTTTTCGTTCACATACTCTTCAGTCACACAAAAATCAATATATCTAAAAAACATTATATCATTTTCTAAATAAAGGAATTTTTTCTTGTATTTAAAGATAGGTATAAGAATCTCCTCAAATGTTATTATTCTATCCCCTTCGCTTCCATACAAAAAAAAATTGTTAAAAAATCAGTTCGTTTAGGCTGCTACAGCAGTGTTACCCCCCAAAGCATTTTGAACTGATTGCATAAATATGGTTTTCTTCTCTCTATTTAAAATTATTCTCAAACTAATTTAGAAATAATAATAATAGTCATAAAAATATTTATACAGAAATGTCGAATGTTTATTATTCGCTGTAAACTCTCTTAATTTCAATATACTTTTTTCAGTCATTCTCCTGTTCATACATCTTACTACTAAAATGTTTTTCCAAAAGCTGTTCGAAATACTGTTTTATTAACGATTTCGTCAACAACAGGATTTTCAAAATGTCCAGCCTATTCTTCATAGAAAATATATGTGCGGTCACGTTTAAATACAGCCACCAAATTTTTTAATGTAGTATACGAAGGAGCAACATAATCTAATCATTTTACTCTATTATCACCTGCTTTGCAAGCGTAACTTTATACATAAGTGTATTGAATCATTTTATGATTATACAATTTTTTTTATTTTTAAGGAAACTCAAAAATCTTTTCACTTTCAGCAGAAGTCTGAAATTAACTGCTTGATTTATCAGAAAACGGACATTCACTAATATAGCGATAATAAATAATTATTTGCAATAGTTCCATTTATGTGACAGATCGGAAACATATTGACGGACCTATAGTATCTACATAAAGTATATAATATCCAAATGGTTAACACTAATTATTGTGAAATATTTATATTTATGTCGCCGGCGCAATTTATTAATTTTAATATAAAAGTATACAAAGATTTTCAAGCTAGAAGGGAACTTTTCGAAAAATACCTAATTTCCTTTGATTATTTACTCAAAATGTTGAATAAAATGGTTATTATACTAAAGGACTGTCTAGAAGACTAGAACCGTATCTTAACACAATTCATATACGTACGTACAAACAAATTAATTTTCATGTTTGTATGTATTTATAGTTGATTCGTATGATAAGAATCAAACTGAACGTTACCTCTGGAAGAACGAATTTCGTATAGTTATACCCTTTATTTTTTCTTACTCTTTCTACCATACGAATATACGATATATTAAAAAGAGTTTGAAGAGATGTACAGCCAGCTGCACAAACTCGCCTACATAGATGTCTATAGTATGCGCTTCTTATGTGTGCCAAAGCAAATGATAAAATTTGCAACATTTCTTATACACATGGGCTTTTTGCGGTATGGACGCAAATATTTTAAATTTAGTAAATGTCCAAATAATCATAAAAATACACATCAACATATTGTAACTGTCAAATACTGTTCAAAGCTTAATAATAAAAAATGTCATTTTAATGCTGTCTTCTACATACGACAGACAATTAAATTTTAAAATCAATATATATTTAAACTACTCTACTTATCATACCGAACGAACATAAGTAAAAGAATTATATTCGCATTTGCGCAAATTTTTGATACTCAGTGTTTTAAAGCAACACACAAAACTTCTACTATTTTAATGGATTGTACAATGGATTTTTTTACCTTTGGTTTTTCTATCAAATTTCACTTGCAGTTATTAAACAAGATATAAAAAAAACAAAAATTTGAATTTTATAATTTGATTTCTGTAAAACGAATGTTCAAAAAAAAAATAATAAGGGTTAGGCAACTGTCCGAACGGACACACTAACATGGCTAAATCTATTTGAAACTTTATGCTGCGCAAGATTGAATTTACTTTATATGCTCTCTAATAACTATTCCTCTGTATTAAATAGCTCTGTGTGGATAGATATGTAGCCGTAAATTTCGATGTCGAAAAATTCTTTAGAAATATATTCGCGTATATCATGAAGACCATCTGATAAAATTGACACATTTTTATATTTTCAAATTAAATGCATACTCACACAGCTTACGTTTAAGCCGTCCGTTTTATAGCTTTGAATTTTATTATTTTGTATTGCACAACAGGGAAACTTTATAATACTGGTGTGAAGTTAACCCATATTTGTCTGACCCATATTTTTGGTTTTGCTAAAATATGAGCTAACTTCACAATTGGTATATGTCTTTGCTAAGGTAATTGATAATAAAGCGGTATGGAAAAATAAACAAAATGCCTATAAAAAATAAACAAACATAGAAAATACAAACATTAATGAAAAACTAAATCATACCTTATTATACAAAAAATAAAAAAAAAAAAGTTATTATTACTATTCATCATGAACGGTTCGCTTGTAGTTGGACCGTGGCCAGAATATATGCAAACACTTAATATATAATTTTTAATTTTTTTTTTTATAATATAAAAATAAATCGCTATTAGTAATTTGATGCAAAATTAACTCTATCGAATTTGGGCCAAATAAATTGTTTGAACACCACCACATATTAGGCTTCTTACAAAAAGTAATTCTTTATGTGGCCATAAAATACGTTATAGTAGAAGTAATTGAAGCATGAAAAGATCCTTCACAGAAAAATTTAATTTGTTACATTCATACATGAATAAAGAATTTAATTTAATCAAAGTGGCGCAGAATCGGTCTTGCCTGTAACAACAATAACTAAAAAAAAAAACTAAAAATACTGGTGTGAAGTTAACCCATACCAGTCTGGCCTACATTTTTGTCTTTGCTAAAATATGGGCTAGCTTCAAAGTGCGTACCTATCTTTGCTAATTGATAATAAAGCAGCATGCAAAAATAATCAAAATACTTACAAAACCTAAGTAAAAATGGAAGATGCAAACATAAATGAAAAACTAATTCATGCTTTATGTTATAAAAAATACAAGAAAAAAATTATTGTTACTATTCATCATGAACAATGCGCTTGTTGTTGGACAAAAACTGCAATGTACAAATCGCGTTATAAAAAATTTTTAAGATATAATACAGCTCTAGTGTTTTGATATATCTTAAAGGCTTTGCAAAGCTATCAGAAAAACTTAACATGATGATCCAAAATAGGGGACATGATAGTTAAGTGTTCATATGTAACATAATATACATATAAGCAATGTTTATGAAAAGTGTTTATATACATTTACGCTCACCTATAAACATGATTTTTATTTCTTAATATAAGGAATGTATATTGCTGGTTATTGTATATATTTCTTATATGCATTTGTAGCAATAAACTTTTTTGAAGCGTTGAAATGTTTTAGTAAACTGTACTGTTATTTATTTTGCATGATTTAGTTTTCATTTATGTTCGTATTTTCTATTTTCGTTTAGTATTTGTAAGCATTTTGTTTATTTTCTCATCCTGCTTTATTATCAATTATCTTAGCAAAAACATTCTTAGCAAAGGCACAAACCTTAAAAAAATTTTGGAACTAACTTTACACTAGTAAAGTTTCATTACACCCTGTCAAGAATATGAAGTGGTATTACCGCTACCAGTCACTAGATATGCCACGATCAGTGTAAATTTGACACACCATAAGAAGGAAGTAATCAAATCTGATGCATCCGCAAATGAAAGAATTTTCAACCAAGAGAAAGAAATACCCTTAAGTTTGGATATAGTTGCTTTTATAACTAAACTTGATTATAATGGGTAAACGTGATTATAAACCTTTTCAACTGCATTTGTCTAAGGATTCATTTTCCCGAAAATTTACCTTAGATGAGCGCTCCGAATATTATTTTCCAGTACAAGAATCTAATAGTTTTAATCATCATTGCGTTTGATTCGAATAAGTTAGTTAGTCGGCCTATGATGCAAGTACATGAATTAAATGATCCTAAAGTGCTCCATGACAATAAATTCACTAATACGCCTGCGTAAGTGTGGTGTAATATTTGGGAATTTTAATAACTGTAATTTAATTACGAAAATCACATTAAGATAAAATAAATCAACATAAAAACTGGAAAAAGGAAATCCCACTCTTTACTTGCCATACTCATAAAATAAAGGAGCCTTACGCAATTGGCGTTTAATAAGAAGATTCACGAAAACTTTCGCGAAATCTAGCGTGTAAAAGGTTCAATAGAACAAAGCGACGACATTCAGCAAGGAAAGATTAGCAACAATTGAAGGATGGGAGGTAGTATTTTAGATTTTCAAAATATTAATATGCCGAGGATTTACTCAAGAAAAGTGAATTAAATACAGATAATCGAAGCACACAAGTATTAAAGGTAAAAATAAATTCAACAAATATTTCTTTTAAAAATCGTAAATAAAATCTACGCTATTCCCAATTCAGTGATACATAATTTTGCTAAGAAAAATAAGAAATTTCCAAAATTTTATTTTCTAATATTTTATTTAAAGGGAGGACATAGTAATGGTTTTGCAACTGTTAAACGTTAAATTACGATAACTAAGGATACGCGAAAGGAGGACGGACATTCATACTTAATTATATACAAACGTATTACACAAGACTACTTGTAAACATATACAGGTATGCTAACTGATAGATATTTGGCATAAAACAGACGAACATATGTTTTTCAATTCTTGTTTTATTTAATTTTATGCTTTTTAATTTTTTAACCCTTGCTTGAGCTAGACCGGGACAGTCTCCAATATCCCATACCGTTCAACGTTATGTATTCTATTGAATTTAATGATATTTTTTATTTTGCTGTTGTTGAATTAAAGCTATTACTCCCGCATACATGCACGTCCTCTTCATTGATTATATAAAGAATATATTGTGTTCATCGTATTGAACAGATTTGCATGGCTACACATATATAGTTTTTCAATTTCATATAAAATATATGTATGTGTCTTTTTATTAATACAAGGTATCAAAAAATCTCCTGTGTGTGTTCATTTCCTTTTAACTATCAATCCTATGCATGGAAACGTGCATACACTCAGCAAACTTTTTAGTGAAATTGCTATTTTACTTTTGCTGTGTACTTCGTTAACATAACAGAATTCATAGATGGACTATTGTAAAATATTTAATTTAATTAAAAATTTCCTGACTTGAAGATATTTTTGTAAGATCTTTTTTTTTAATGCTTTCAATGTCTGATTTATTGAACTATTTTTTATGTTTTGCTCTGTCAAACTGGTATAAATCTTTTTCAAAAGCATGCCTGCTAATTGAATTAGTACTACTTATTTAGAATCGTATTATGAAATATTGGAAAAGTTATTACTTAATTGAGCAATAGATAAAATTTTATCAAGTTATTACGAGATTTTTCTTTTTTATACTCTTTTATACCAGGAGATGCAACTGAAGCTAATTTAAAATTGTATGAGCTATGCTATTAATGTACTTTGCAAAAAAGTTGATATTAAGGAAGTTTTACTTCCAAGCCAACTGAGGTTAATAAGGGCAAATTACAGATATTCGTTGGTGTTAGGAAGTAGTGTGTAATGTAATGACCCTTAAGAAAATTTCCTGTAAATTTCACAATTCATTTTGTCTGTATTCTCTTCACTATATTAAAAATAAAATAAATAAAAACATTATAATCGCTCAAAGCTGATCACTAATTACCCTACAACACTTTCCTTAATACAATTCTTCATTTACTTTCATGATAAAAGTATGCTTTTCATGGGAGAACTTTTAGGGAAGAGGACTTAAAGCATGAACAGATGTGGGCAGCATTAGGCAAATTAAATTTTACTATCAAAGATCTTTTTATTCTTCAACTATTTCCTGCGTGAAATAAATAAAAATACGTTTTATTGCTATACAAAGGCTTACTCTCATGAAAACCCTTATATGCGGTTGAGTTCAATAAATCGACATACGTGATTCAGTCCTAGTACAGTTCATTCGCTTAAAATTATAAGGTTATCATGTCTTTTGAAAAGACGTGCTTGGTTATGTGTCTTTTTTTTATAAAATTCTTGAATAAAGAATTAAATTCCCGATGTTGCTGAATGTATTGAGCATTAATGTTCCGATTCGAAATAATAGCCAATCAGTTTTGAACCAAGTTGCCGCAATGTCAGACTACTTGTGAATTGTTTCACGCTTTTAGAGTTACGTACTCACATTTTAACGAATATTATAATATATATTGTGCTTCTACACCCATAAAGCATATAAAGGATGCTTTTCCAGGATAAGATGTAATCGGACTGCAATGAGGTAGTTTTCCATAGGATTTAAATAATTATTAAACAATTTCTTCCATCACAAATTTTGAGATGGATAAAACTAGCCCTTACTATCGATCTACAGTTAAATTAACGGTTACGGACTCCAAGGCTCTCTCTTCTGTATTCTTCTCTTTTCGAACAAGTGATAACATTTTTCAAATTTCTTTTACTGTAAGAATACTATCTTATTAGTCTACCAATTCCCAAAAGAAATACAAACTTCTTGGAACCAACACCTTGAGATAAGCCTAAGTTACGCCCGGGCTCTGAATCTATCGTTACATCAGAAATAGTAGAACAGTAAAACTTGCATTAAGACTTTAGCCAAATATTAGACTTCAGAGATTTTGAGATAAAAGTTCATGGCGATTTAAATGAATACAGTTATTATCAAACATTTACTAGAAGATCTTGCATTAATCTATAACGAATTAATTAATATTAAAGCAAACATAAAAGAAGCAACAAATCGATTTATTCTATTAAATCCTCATAAAACTTTCCATGTAAATGGAAAATCCGAAGATAGCTGTGAACGATAAAAACAGAATAAGTAAACAATCTGAAGAGAGATAAATCCAGTTCCAAAATTCTTACTACTATTTTGAGCACAAAACGATTGTTATCAAAAGGGTTTGGTTTCGTCCACAACTTCACAAAAATTTTTATTAAAATACTGCTTCGATCGCTTCAATAGACTTTCCATTTCGAAGCTTGAAATTTCTAGTTCGTTAAAAATGTTTCGATCGATGGAAGACAAAGAAAAATCTATTATATAACTGAACTCAACTCAACCTACGAGAAGTCTTTTAAGGGCTGGCCTCTCTTCGTTATAGTGCAAACTACTGAGATTTACTTTGGAAGTAATGAAGCATAAATTTATTGAATAAATTATTTTTTTTCCTTTAACAAAATCAATGAAATCCGTATGCACTTGTCTTTCTTTTTTCTTCTTCGTGTACACGAACTTTTTTACTTGGATTTTATAGGATTAAAAAAAGCCACACAAAGTCGATACTTGTCTGTTTTTAAAAACATTAGCGTGTAAGCAGCCTATAGCAAATGCACTCATTTACATTTGTATTATAAATGCTTGTATCAATTATTGCATTTATAACAGAATTTGTTTAAGCCACGATAAAAGAAGATCAATAAAGCTCATATGTATATATAAATAAAGCTCATGTACATGTATTCAAAAATTTGACTTAGATTAATTGAAGTATTCACTTCAATTACATATACATATATGTATATATAAGCCAATCACATTATTTATATTTATATGCGTATAAGTATGCATACGTATCCAACACGTATTTACATGCGTACGCGCAAAATGTATGCATCAGCGAATGTATGAGAGAATGTACTAACGAGGCGATAATAAACGATGTTGGCGATAGCTAATATTAGAGCTACTGATAGAAAAAGCATATGCATATGCATTTGCATTGTATGCTAATTGCAGATACTAAATGTATGCACACGTGAACGCATCCAGGTTTATATGGATGCATAAACATTGTTTAATTTACAATCGTTTCATTTCTAGAATGAGATGTGCCTTGTACATGCATCCAACTATAGAAAAAAAAAAAAAATAAGCATATATATAATAATCAATGTGTGTGTACATTAATGCTTATGGGTGCAAAAATTTATAAAATAATTAAATTTTAAATCAGTTAAACACGGTTACACAATTTAGCTTCAACCGTTGAGATATATTCACTCTATTATATATATATATATATATCAGTTGTTCTTTTCTCTTGCAACACATAATAGAGTACTTTCCATTGATATTTTACCATCTGGAAACATTTACATTTCCCTTGCATTGTTTAATATGTTATAGACGGAAATATTAGTTAACTAACATTTATTTATCTAGCTTTGCTTTTACGCTTACAATAATTTTGTTTCTTTATGTGTTTGTTTGTTTATAAAATTTCGTTTAAAAACAATTGTAACATACTACGAAACACATAAATGAAGGAAATGCGACGATTTTAATTATCGCGTATATTTCGTTAATAGTCAACGTTCGTTTTCAGTTTTACTAACAATAATGTACTAATTGTTCATTTGTGTACGTACATTCATATTTGCCAGCATTTATATTCATTCTATGTGTGTATACACATAAACAGCCACATACATGTGATACTATATTTAGCTGCTAATGTTGAATATTAAATGCATGGAAATCGTAATAAGTTTATATAACGAGGTTTACCAATATTATCTGAATAAATTGTAAAATGTTACAAAATTTCCGAAAACAATAAAATCAAGTGTTAACATATAAATATTATTTTGTAAATTAAATGCGAATAAATAATCAGCAGCTGTGTAATAACTCAATGCCTAACGCTTGAGTAAGATATGTGATCAGTCTAATTGCAGTTGGTTAAACTCGACCACTCGAAATCGTTCTCTAATATTTGGTAACGTGTCAGAGATTCATTTATAATTTTGCGGCCAAGTTCATCTGACTTTACAAAATTAATTATAAATAAACCAAAATGAAATAAAAAAGAATGCGTCCGTTATTGAATTAATCTACGATACTCGTTTCGTCCCTCAAGTCCACAGCCTGTCTTCCCGTTATGTACCCAGCTTAAACTCTCCCATCTTCGCCACTTTCTATTTCAGCAAACCATACGTAACTATCCTTCTCAATGTTGTAGATCTTATGTACATTCATCTCGAATTATGTTTAGATTTAATATGCTGTATAGATTAAGTATATGTATACATTCAACGAGATACTGCGCTGTTTAAATCGGATGCTACCAAGTTCGTTAAATTTAATACGGTCGATGGTGATGGAAATCAGCAAAGTGGTCTTCCTCTGACCCAAATCATGAAGAAGTGTCAGGAGTAAGTGTTTTCAGCTAGCAGCGGATGTCTTGGATCTATAAGCAAATATATTGTTTACAAATACATACGCATGCGCTTATCCTTTCATTAATATGCTAGCTGCATTCGGCCACACTTTGCTGTGGTTGAGTTTGATTTAAACGTAGAAGAAAGAATAGGGAAAGCTCACGTTTCTAATATATTTAATATTACAATGCTTGTGGATATAAGGTGAGAAATAGTGAGAATCAATCTATATCTAAACCGTACTATTCTAGACATTATCTCTGAGCTTTGTTATATCTTTCCACTCTGATCATCCTTTCAAGGCATTTATCACAGATTCCACCAAACCCTTTATATTAATGTAATACAAGTTTACCGTTTAATTTAATGGATAAATAGTTATTGTTTTTTCTTTATCATTACCTTAATAGCTTAAATCACAAAATAAATGAGTGACTACTGACTTCAAACTTTATAAAATCAACACAAATCAAATTTAAAAAAAAATTATGTAAGTTCGATAAACTAATTTACTTGCTTTGCATTTTAAGTGCGTGTATGTGTTTGATTTACTTTTATATTATATTGCAACAAAGTTTTCTTATATTGAAGTTGTTAAGTAAACGATTAAAATTGAACATGATCTGTGATTGATAAATTCCAATTAACAGCTTTATTCTAAGCAAGGATACTGACGTATTGCTAATCATATTGTTACGAAAATGACTTTTGTACATTTCCTATTATCACGTTCGTATCGCTAGATCGCGAAAAGCTTAGATTTTGATTACTTACAATTTCCGTTATTTATTATGAAGTACTTATAATCTCAATTATTTTATAATTTATTACAAGGAACTTATTTCCTTCAATACTTAGTTACTTCTCAAATATTATTTATCGACTGACTTGTATTAAGCAAAATTCTCTGCTTATAAACATGACGAATATTACAAAGACTGCGTGCCTTTCTGCTATACCTGCGAATATTTAGTTTCATTAATCCGATTCTTGTCAATTTTCGCAGAAATTCTTTGCCAATCTTTGCTTTTATTGACAGCTGCAGATGTGCGTTTTGTTTATGACCGCGACAGGTATCCGGTCAAAACAATCTTTGTTGTACTTGTATTTTACTAGTTTGTGATTTTCGTAAGAATATGTTTCTACGAAACGAATGTTAAACTCATATAATGATTTTTCGTAAAATTTTGATATAATTAGAGACTTAAAAAAGATCACATCATCATTGTGTTGTGTTCTTGAACACGTCATATACTATAAATGAAAAGCAATGAAAATCTCTTTGTCATTCAGAATTCGTATAACAATCTCTTGTATTTTTTCTAAAATAGTTTCCTTTACTTATCAATTTGTATCAATTTATAAACAACAAACTGTAAACGTGAATCATACAAGAAGTGTAAGTGAAGCAGATGTACTTGACTCTACTAAGTCAATCATCACTTTCAAAAGCTATAAAGTACATTTGCTAAATTAACTGAACGTATGAAATGCGAAAAAAATTCACTTCGCAATGATTGGTAATGCAAGCGCATTAAAAAAAAAGAGATGAAAAGGAAAAAAATGAGAACAAAGTATTTAAATATGTTGTACTTATTTTTGTGAACATAAATTTGTTTAATTATTTTATATAAAAAAAATAAAGAAACTGAGCCGAATCTTTTATACCCGCCAACTTTATCTTAAAAAAAAAGAGGAAAAAAATAAATTTTAATAGCTGGGCGTAGCAGATGTTTTCTATTTTTATGGAATACCGTAGAAACCAACCTGAGCAGAAAAGCCAGAAAACAGACGTGCTTTGGGTTTATACTGTAAGCGTGGCCATTTGGATGGGTCTCCGATGGGGGTAATTGCCATTCGGAAGAATTTCCGATTTGGAAAATTTCCGATTTGGAAAATTTTCAATTCGGGAGGATTTTCAATCGGAGGGAGGATTTCCAATTATCGCAACTGGGAATATTTGCAATTGCGAGTATTTCCAAATGGGGTTATTTCCAATTAGGGAAATTTCCATTAGTCTTTTAAACGTAAAAATTTTCGATTAGATGGGATTATTTTTTAAATCATCTGCCATATAATCTTTCTTACGAAAAGTAAACCTTTATATGGTAGAAAAGTTTAATAATTAATATTTCATGATGAAAATGAGTCCCTAATAATAATATAACATAAAAATTAACTATACCAAATTTAGATCACGTTGATGTATTTTTTCGACCCGACTATAATATATTCATAATTTTACATATTTTCTCATGAAAACTAAAAGTAAATGCGCAAAATAATGTGGGGCATTTAATGCTCATGCTTAACGGACTATAATGTTTTGACTTCATTTTTCGCTTGTGTTACATACTTGTATAAGAAAACATCATTTTTAAGTTTAGTTTGTTGAAAACTATGAATTCAAGGGAGGACGGCATAAGTAAGATAAATTTTAATATATTTTTTTTTTATTTTCAAAAATATAGAAATATTATGTTAGATAATAAAATGCATTAACTCCAACTGAATTTGTACACACGTACAGAAACGAAACGAGTTTTGTTTTAATTAATCCTCCGATCCGCTAAGGTGCCACAATAGGTGATACTACCCACAAAAGTATGATTATATCATATGGCATGATTATGTCTCTCGATTATTCGTACCGCATTCAGAACATTAAGTTTTAATGCTTTTCATACGTGGCTTTAAACATTAGCTTTTCTCAACGCAATTTACCTCTTATTTATGATATGTGTTTTGTATTCTATTTATTTTTCGTTATTTTTATTCCTCATAAGTTGTATATAAGTTTTAACATATGCTTGCATGCACATACAAACACAAAAGTAAAACTTTAAAGAAAAGTGTGAAAGACTTCTTCTCATTTGAAGCTGAATACATTTCGTAGATTTGATCGTTGTCTTCTTTCTAAAGCACATTTCGCACTGTTACGTACAGTCATCGCTAGAGAAGTGGCACACTAAACACTAAATGTGCTTCAGACACAAACCTAACAAATATTTACATTTATTATTTTTATAAGCTTATAATATTTTGGGCATAGAGCGCCAACATAAACAACATCAGCAACTAACGGAAAAACAGCAACTCAGGAGCAATCTTTATTTGATGATTTCATTCAAAAAGTTCAGACAATCTAAAAACTGTATATTCAATAAGATATTATGTGAGAGGTTTTGTTTATTCTTCATATTTTGAAATGTTATTTTTTCGTATCGCTGTAATTAACGGCAGATTTTATTTTACTAAATTATTTCAGATTTAAAATAAAACAATTTTAACAAATGGTTGACATTCTCTTCATACTAACTTATAATATTACAAAGCGGTGTTATAGTAGTGAAGGAAGACTCAGCGGAGATACCCCGTGACATGTGAACGTGATCAACTCAAAACTTTACGTCGATTTAATTAGGTCGAAAGACTTTTTCCTTAATGTTTTCATTTCTCTATAGTTCTTCTACTACTATGCGTTTTGGCTTTTTACTCGAAATTTTAAAAAAATAAATGGTGAAAATGTTCGTATTTCTTTATACTTAGATGAGAAGTTGTTTATGTAATGTATGCCCTAATAAATTGAGAAATCTTTCAAATTCGTAGCAAACAATAATAACAAGTAATAAAATTATATATAAACAATTATATTTACTTTCGAAACCAGAGATGTTCTTTATTGTACTGTGGGCGTGTCCTTTGACCAATTTCATTAATTTTCAATACCAATCTGCGTAGAAGAACTTCCAAATATGAAGCCGATAGCTTCATTTTTACTTTCTTTTGCTTCTATATTTGGCCCTCATATAGATGCAACTTTAGCATTAACAGCTAAGATATTAATGAAAAATGGTATAACGAATTTCTAACAAGCATACTTACTTGTAAAAGACGGACTTTAAAAATGTTGCAAAAAAGTAGTGATTGCCACAAACGTAAAAAGATTTGAATGACAAATGCTTATTCGAGCTAAAACGTTTATATTTCTTCGAATTGTTTTCATAAAAAAATAATACGTGCGTCTTTAACGAAGTCAACAAAAAACAAGGCCGAATATTTTAAATGTCGCTAATTGACATAATTTCTTGAAACTCCTTATATATATATATATATTGCAGTGTCAACTGTTCGCTCCTATTAATATTGTGATAGATTTGATTTCTTGAACAAACCTCGTGCCATTTCAACTTAAGACCTATTTGCTCTTTCTGCTGATGCAACCCAACTTTTTTCGATAAATTATTCGAAATTTTTTTTTTAATTATAATAATATTTTTATTAATTATAATTTTATATTTTATAAATTTTTTGAAATAAATGTAAAATCTAGAATTCACAAATTATTTTTGTACCTATTTACTTTTGGGATGGTGAAATAAAATCTAAAAAGCGTCGGACTGTCACTTAAGAAAATATACAAAACCCGAATAATTATTAACGAACCTTATAAAGTCAGATACACCATCAACTGCACTTACCTCAATTGGATCGCCTAAATTAATTTGTACAATTTCGTGCAAGTGTTTAAAATTAAATTTCGAATAATGTGTGTACGGCTCTTCACTTTCAAATATCATATAACACATTCTACATTTTTTGTTGTTTTAATGTCTAATCCCCGAATTACACTTTTGTGGGATACTTTAATTAACTCATTTATATTAAAGTGACCATACCGTTCATTTGCACAAACTGTTTTCATGCGTTATGCTGTTTATTAGATCCACCACCGAAGGTGAGGGATATATTCATTTTGTCACTTTGTTTGTAATGCCCAGAAAGAAACTTCTGAAATCCCATAAATTATATATATTCTTGATCAGCATCAAGTTTAGAAACGATTTAAGCATGGCCGTCTGTCCGAGAGTCTGTCTCTGTAATTTCTGTAGTAAACACTTTCCTGGCCGCAAAAATAAACGTATCGGCTTGAAATTTGATAGAAACATTGAAAATGTATTAGCGCATGTAGGTGTTCAAAATGGGCCAAATCGGTCGCAGATTATGCGTACAATATAAAATAAGCTGAAAACACCTTTATTTTTAGATGCTTTGCTCACTACTCATTGAATATACAATACAAAATTTCCACAATATTGTATAAAATAAAAGCGGTGGGTATAAAAGATTCGGCAAAACCGAATATAATTTTCTTACGTGCCTTTGCTTCATGGAGTTATAATCAACGACAAAAACCATATCTTTCATATTTACTGTTAGTATTATTTTCTTCATAATTATTTCCATATCCATTCCATATTTCCATATTATCTTGGCTTATTAGTCCTTATAACTGATATAAAATTCGAATGTAATGCCAGATATTTTCAAGTCTCAAATTTGTCGTTAATTGAATGATCTGGAGGCAATAATCTGGAGACAACATATATTTTATTTTCTATTTTCTTTGAAGCTTCAATTTACGAATCTTATTTTGATTACGACACGTCGTTTTCTAGGATCCAGACTTCACATTGATTTCTCTTCCTATTAAGTAAAGAGAATGACTTTTAAGTTTGACGCCTGCACGTAGTTACGGTTCGACAGTTTTTTATCTCTTTTTTTTTTGTTTGTTTTGTTGTGCAATGACTGCTAGGACGAATACAAGTGTCTTCGATATTTGGTTCGCAAAACGAACAATCGTTATATACAACAGTCCTCCCATGCTTTTGCAAAAGAAACAAAGTAGGCTTACGGCGAAGGGACGAAAAGTCGACTTTACGTAGAAAATACATAGTACACACTAAACAGTCATATCACGGAGGACGTCTAATAAACGGACATCGAATAAGTAATAAACCAACGATTGACAAACAACCAACATATATTTTTTCGATTCTTTCCTCATTTTTTTTATTTAGTATTTAAATTGTTACGATGTCAGCTAAGATAAGCAGGGGCAAAATTAAATAATTCCTACCATCTGACGTCGCAAGATTTGTCTTCAAAACCCGTCTTTCATTTTGTACCGATATAGCCCTTTTTTCTATATCCGAAAAACAAAATACTTACTATGATTCCACATTTTCTTTTAAATCATCCACCACTGAAATGAGAGCATTGCCTTGTTCGCTATATTTATCGTCACTTTTAAACTTGAAACCTATAAATTTTTAAATGGATTACATTTACGGCTGGCTTTATTTCAAACTACGTAAAGCAGTCCACGAATTTTTAGCGATCAGATAGTTTTTGATGTGAATGAATTCATTAGACTTCACACTTTCAATAATAGACGGCAGCGCTTTCTTATCTCATTTTTTGTATAGCATTTCGTTTTTTTGTTCTTCAACTGAACATTGTTTTCAATTGCATCCCCAAAGGTATAATGTAAGCACACAAATGCCGATTTTGATATTTTATGTCGCAATGTGTAACCCGGTAAAAGAACCACATATAAAGCGATTTGAAAGTTTTTAGCGAAAAAACTCAAGTATGACGTTAAAAATCTATTATAAACTTTGTCAGTGGTTCAATGTTTTCATTACAAGTTTTTTATTGTAAATAAAAAATACTTTGCGCAAGAAAAATAAAATAAAACCACAAACTTCGAACGGGTTAGTATGATTTGATTTGTAATAAGTATCATATATTATATATTTATATATTATATTTATTTTTCACAAAAGCTCTGTATATGATTAAATAGATCAATATGAGAAATCACAAAGTTTGTTGAAAACGAAATTTGCTAAAATCTTGGGAAAGCAATAAAAGCTTAATCTGCCAAACTTATAAAATTGCTTTATTCAGCCGGCAAATAAGAAAAAGGTATTTTACGACTAAATATATAAACAAATACATAGATTTATTTTGATAGACAATTACATAAGCAAAACGATTAACTAATATATAGAAAACTTGCTTTAGTTCAACACAAGCTTAACAAGCGCATTGAAGAATGCAGTTCAAACTTCATATAACTTGCTGTTGAGTATCTTTAAAAAACTTGATCCTATATTTTATATATGCGTCATAAAGCGAAGGTACAATTTTAATGCTTTACCTCTGTTTCTTATTAAAAAAAAAAAAAATTGACATTTATTATTAAGTTGTAACGAAGGAAAACATTGTTGATTGTGATCGCTTTTATGAAACGTTTTGCTTAATATTCCATATAAATTCAAACGTTTATCCTAAAGATTTTGTAAATTTTGCCCTCGTTTCTATCTGAGCTTTTACGGATCTGAAGTGTTAAATATTTAATGCTTTGTGCGCTTAGTACGTGTGCTTGAGAAACAAAATTTATTCTATACACAGAAAAACTTTTCTTTCAGACTAAATTTATATATAAATTTTAACTTTATGTTCAGAACCTTAACAATACAATAAAAGTTATAAAGTCAACTATTGTAAACTAGACGCTTCATTGCCCGTTGTTGTTTGCGAAACTAAAACTAATCAAACAAACAATTTTTGAACTTTTAACAACATAGAAAAGCAGTTATAAGCGAATCTATCATATTCTCATTTGTTTATAAGGGGATTCATTTAATTGTGTTGATTCTTGTTTATAAGAACTGGAGTGTAAATCTTGTATGTAATCTTAATAAATTTCAAGTTTAGTTATTCACCCTTAAACTGTTGTAACCAAAAGAGGAAAGTGATATTATAAAAATTCTGTAACGGTAAAAATGATATAAAATAAATAATATAAAAAGAATTTTTTTTAAATAATCTTTTATTTAAGTTAATTGAAAAGTGGAAAGTAAATCTTGTTCCAATCACTTTTATGTGAAAGTAAATATATTCTCTGGGGCCGTTGAAGATTTTTGTGTATGTAAAAAATTCGATTTCGCATGCGCCTTAAACTAGCCACCACACTCTTAGCTCGATGTACACTTGACTGCCTACATGTATCTTAGGTTCCAGATACATTACGCCAAGTTTCCCCCGCCAAATGCCCTGTATCTTAAGGATTGGTAATGGTCTGATTCAAGGATACATTCAGAATGTTTTTTTTTTTCACTTTTACCTAACATCTTGTACATTTATTAAAATCTTGTTGCTCTTACAGATTTAAAATTATAATAAATCAAAATAAAATTAAACATATTATTTTTTACGAATGCAAAGCTTTATGTACGCAGTCACTCAAGTACTGTTTCTTGTTTTGATTTTTTAGAACCGATTTTGTTTCTTGTATTATTTTTATCATAGTATTCAATTTGGCAGCAAATCAAACATAATATGTTTGGTAAGACCAATGGAACTTGTATTAGAAAAAAAAAAGCGAAAATTATTGGTTTGCTTTTTTAATGGCCAATTTACACAGAAAACGACTCCCGATAACGAGATTACTTTTCTAGACAAACAGATGAACAGAAGATCCTCTATATAAGTTGTGAAAGTATTAATGTATATTTTTTTTATGATGTAATCAATCAGAGTAATCAGGGTAACCACGATAATAAGATCGACTACGGCGAATACACACATTATTCGCTAAATGGAAACAGGCAGCAGCCTGTAAGGAATTTTTTAAATTTTTAAGTTCTAAAATAAATTTCTTAAAAGTTTTGTAGCTTTCAAGAAATGTGAAAAAATAATAAATTAAGAACAAAGATTGGTTCCAGAAAGTTCTCATCAAAATCAGATTTCAATTTTAAAAATGTTCATAAAACGGAATTAATAAATTTATTTGATTTTAGTATTATGGAAATGAAATTAAAACACGAAAAATTTTCTGTCATCAACTTTAAAATGCTTCAAAGAAACATTATTTTCGCCTTGCTCGAGGAACGAGTATACACTCATGAAAAGAGAGGACAATTAATTGCATTTTCATCTGCACGAAAAGGTAGAGAATAATAGGAATAATTTTAAGAAAATAGGTAGAGAGAGAAAAATTACAGAGTCTGGCACGTACGAGCACCATAAAAAGTCTTGCCTGACTAAGTTTGTAAATTGAGAAGGCAAGAAAAGCAAATACCAAATAACGAAGCGGTAGTAGTAGTAGAAGCAGTGAGAATTCCTCTTCAACAAAACCAGTAAATAAACATTAATTACCTAATGTTAGAGTCCATTTCAAGGAAAACGAAATTAAGAATGAATGAAAAAAAGTGAAGCAAGGAACACATTTCTCAATTTCCACGTCAGACGCTGGCATTATTTCCGGAGTTAAATCAAATAAAAATGAAAAAAAAAAAAACAAAGCAAAAAGCTAACCCACTTTGTATGTATACATATACATTTACATTTGCGTATATACAAAATATATATGAATCATTGATGTTGATGCTTTTATTCACGGCGAATTTGACGTATACACTTTTCGGCAGAACCAAACACAAATACATATTAGTTTTCTATACAAATAGTTGACAAGTCGAAAGGTTCTATATATTATCCTTCTCGTGACTAATTTTATATTATTATTGAGAGCATGTTAGACTTGTCCTAGCAAACACATCTTTTTCATTTACTCACAATTAATCTTCGCGGTCGCCAACATTTATGCCCAGTATCAATTTTTAAAGCATTCCAAAACCAGATGACAGCGAGAAAGACATCCTTTGCAAACTTAATTGATTGATATTGGAATTTTTTGGCGATCGTGTAAACAAACATTCTTAGGAATATACAAATTTTTTTTTAGGTAGCGGCTGCGCATTGCGAACTAGTGATCCTATGACATTGGCGTAAAACGATCTCGGAATCACTTTCGCATTACCTCGAGATGGGTTCTTATTGATCGTTGATCGTCACTATGTAATTTTAACACTGAGAAAAAAATTAAGAAGAATACTCAAGCTAAATTGCGCATTAAGTATGTAGAATATTACAAATCTTTTTTCTGTTAGCATTGGACACATAGGTGAAATAATGAAAGAAGAATTTTTGAATTAAATACCGAATGATTTGTTATAGTTGATTTGATCTTTCAAGTGTAACAATTAGAAATACACATCATCTGCACCCGCTAGGCGGCCTGTGCATTCATCAATCCGATAGTCTGCTGTTTGTTGTTGGAGCCCTCGCGCTCGTATTTTGGATAGAAACCTGAAATCTGATATTAATGCTTATATCTCTCCATGATTGAAAATTAATATGTTTTCCTATCAGGCGACTACAGTGAACAAAAATTGTACCTAATTATCTGTAGTACATATTGATATAAAACTTCTCTCACTAGATGGATGCATTCAAAGTTCCTTTCAAAAATGAAGGCAAACATCCGATTACCTGTAAGGCATGCAGAATTAATAAGTTAGTTTGAGATAGAGGGAGACGTCATAACGTACAAATTTTTCTCTAGTTATTTAATAAACTTTACTGTAGCTTAATTTTTATTTATTTGATTTCGTATTATCACAAAATGCAATTGGATACGTAAGGTAATAAATGCCCATATGAGGTAGCCGAGCTTGATCTCTTATGTAAAATTAACGAAAGAAAAAAACTGTTACTGTCTAGTAGCTAATATCGAATTGTACAATCGAAGATTAAATCACAGTCGATAATTCGACTCTTATTATTTCAAGAAATTAAATCGATTTTAATAACCCAATTACTCGTGATCTAGTCTTATAATAAGCAACACAGCTGTTATTGTTGATAAAAGAACCATTCGTTAAAAACATTTCCTTAAGTAATTTTTTGAATAAATTTATATAAAAATTTTACTATAGATGGAATTCAACATAAAAAGTTTTTTAGGAAAGAACCTTAAGAAAGCGCTGAAGAGCCTCTAAAATATATTATCATATATTTTTGAAAATTGTTACCAAACAAAAATGAAGCTTTAATTACCTCTGCCATTGTACCGCTGTGAAAGCGATCAAAGTTTACACCGCAGTCATTGATAATAAAAAACTAGCGCTTAATCTCTTGTAGCAGGTACGTACACAACCTGTGGGACGGTCATAATCAAAGTGACAACTATAAAAATCATTACTTTACCGATTTTATATCTCAACACTAACTTCATTTTATTCGTTAACAGAAATCGCCCACAACAGTTCCGTGTCGAAGCAATCTACTGGTGACCTTCAAATAAAAAC
Source organism: Glossina brevipalpis (assembly GCA_000671755.1). Lineage (NCBI taxonomy): Eukaryota > Metazoa > Arthropoda > Insecta > Diptera > Glossinidae > Glossina > Glossina brevipalpis. The sequence continues at coordinate 754,108 of KK351012.1, forward strand.
AATAATTAAGACTACTTTTAGAAATTCTCATCTCGGAAAAAACATAAATAGTCAAAATCTTAAAATCGCATGCGTAACTCCTAAAATATCTATGCTTCATAAAACCAAACGATAAAAGTCACAGAGTAAAGTTAACAGTAATCAATGTTTACACATATTAGTGAGTGAAAGATAAGCTTTCATTAGTAAAATATCCTTCATTGCCAATTGGCCTAGTATAAGCATACGTTTAAAAAGTGAAATAGACCAACAGTACATTCATAGTTTCTACATACACTTATCACTTAACCTCTGGCCTTTTTGCTAAAGAGTATGCGTATGTGGAAGCACATGAAATCTGTTACTTTTTCATTGTGTAGTAGGAAAGAGTTTTTGGAAAAGTAAATTTGCTCTTGGGTTTTGGGGTTTTTTTTTTGTCGATATTCACTAAACAAAAAAAAATGCAAATTATTACATGAAAGTGTTGATTTGGCAAACCGAACAACACAAAAAAGACAAACAAAACCTGTCCATTAGAAATTAAATTTAGTATAAACTTCGTTTAACAATCTCATCCTTTTCAGAACACTTCTTTACTCTTATTATGAATAAATTAGTTTAGAAAACATCGTGATTATAAAAGAAGTTCAACATAGCAATGTTATCATAAATTAATTTAATAATATAATAAAATAATAATAATAATAATTTATATACAAATTTAATTATACTTTTGAAGTTCGAAGTTTCTAGAGAATTTCTTGAATTTTACTTATTATTGCCTTTTTGAGTTTTGTTGCGCGTTTATTATTTTCACTATTTTTATCCATGATCTGGTATTAATGCACCTTCACAGATTTCTAAAGATATAGTACTTAAAAAACACACAAAAAGGAGTACCTTATAGAGTTATTTTTCTTTTATTAGACATCACTTCAACACAAATTGTCTGCAATCTTCTACATTAGTCTTGATAATGTAAGCTTGCAAAGCGAAAAGCTATTAACAGATAAAAATATCGATTTTTTATACAAAAAAAAAATTTCAAGTTTTTATATGAATTCTTATTCAATAATTGAAATTATGATCATCTTTATAGTCCATTTTTAGATGGTACAAAAACGATAATAAATATTAATTCGATTTCATCGATACTCCTACTAATTCCTTAATCCTAATTAAATCGAGTTTTTTCTATACTCGTCGCCCAAGTTGAGGGGTATATTTCATTTTGTCACTACCAGAAGGAAACTTCGGAGACGCCACAAAATATATATATTCTTGATTGACATCAAATTTAGAATCGATTTAAGCATGTCCGTCTGTCTGTCTAATCTCTGTGGTAAACATTCTCCTGACCGCAAAAATTAAGATATCGGTTTCAAACTTAGCACAAACATTAGAAGCTCTTGCTTGAAGGTTTGTATAGAAAATCCGAATAAGGACAAACCCACAGTGCAACGTAAACTGAGACCACCTTTGCCTTTGGAATTATTCTGATTACTTATAAACCGTAGCAGATACAACTATAAAAATTTCCACAAATATTGCACTGGCTATCCCGTAGTCCCTATACAAAATTGGAAAGGATTGACCGCACCCACTCGATATAATAGAACATTGAAATTTGATTTTTTGGTGGAATTGTTGCTAACATTAAGAAATATACCTTAGTAACCACATAAAATGTATACATTCTTGATCAGTAAGAAATTCGGAATCCAACTAAATCTAGACGTCTATCCATCTGCATGTCTGCTTATCTGCGTAGTGATTGTGTGTAAACATTCTCCTGGCCGCAAAAATAAAGATATCGGCTATAAAATTGGAAGGAACAACTCCCAGTTCTCTAACATACGTTGCTGTTGAAGACGAGTCAAATCGTTCAGAGGCCATGCCTACAATATAAAATATTCTAGATTCTTAAATAAGCCAAGAAAAACTCCTGTTTTCTGGATGTTTCGCTCAGGGTTCATTAAAAACTTCCATAGGTTTTCATAAAAATAGAAAAAATCTACCACGCCCACCTATCAAAATTTAATTTTTCCGCCTTTTTAAGATAAAGTTGATGGGCATAAAAGATTCAGCACAGCTGAATATAATTTTCTTACTTATTATTTTATTATTCTTCGACAAAAACTGAGGCTATTAAAAAAGAAAACGTTGCACTAGACCGTTGGTCTAATCGTCTCAATACTGTTAAGTATTTTATTTATATTATGTTCTGCATGTATTTTCAAGATGTCCATAGGGTTAATTGTAAAATTTTGTCCACTGTTGTCTTTTTTTGGCAATAATAGTTTTGTTAACATCTACACCGAATATGGAATTATGAGATGATAAGTTTTGGGATGATTTTGGTTGTTAAGTCATAGACTATTTTCTAAAGTCGGGAGACCGGTTTCAGTAATAATGTAGCTGATGGTATTTATTAGAAAACGTGAACACTTGATGCTATATGTTTGCACATATCGAGTTGGTAAATCATTTGTACATATTAGCCGATTTTCTGCATCGCATAGGCGTCTTCTACAAATGTTTAACTTCAACGATTACTATATACATAGTAACGTTTTCGACAATGGTCCCCAGGATATTGACGGTTGTGCGTGTTATTGTTTCTCTTTTGTTAAAATGTAGACCTCATCGGCGTATAGATAGTGTACGACTTCGATACGGCATAGAAATTTTCTTATTTTATGAGAAGCAATTTGGAAATGTGTGACAGATGATGAAGATCCTTCGGGAGTTCTGTTCTCCGAAGGAACATATTTCAGGTGGTAACTAATCATTTTGACTCCATAACGCCTATGTGATTTGACATAAATGAAAATTTTTCATGTAGCGCTTCACTATTTCAAAAAATTTAAAACAACACGTAGACCGATTCTGTCAAAAGCTTTTTCAAAGTCGATTGAACGAATTGTAATATGATTTCCTTTATAAATCTTTTCTGTTATAAAGCAATTAATATGAAGTAAGGATCCAATACAGCTTTATATCGTACTTGTTGCTTTGTAATTAAATTTTTGAATTTTAGAAACCACAACAACCGAGAAACGATAATTTTTTCAAATATTTCTGAGAGGTAGGATAGAAGAGATTGGAAGGCATTTTTACTTTTTGGTATGGGGTTTAATCACAGCAACTTTCCATGAGTTGGGAACTTTGAAATTTGAAATTTAATTCAATGCTTTGATCAATTGGTATGAAATGTGATCAAGGTATGGTGTTTCTCTCAAGTTCTCATACTGATATAGATTTTTCCAGGAATATAGCGCATTTGCCAAGAGAATGAGTATCGGACAAAGTAATTAGAGTTGCCTTATTTTGAACGAAAGTTCGGGAGAAGCTGCACTCGGAGAAGTATTCAGATCACACTTCTCTAATGCGTTTTATTTTGCAATGTGTTACTTAACGCGAGAGCTATGTTACAATGATTTTGCTAAGGTAGGAAAAGATGAAGTTGGGAAAGCTAAAGTTAGGTGCACGATGAAAGGATGGATTGTACACTTAATGGACGGACATACATACCTGTTAATGAGCATCGGACACGCGGCGAACATGTAACTGATGAATACCTGTAAACGGACGAACTCATGTTTCTTCAATTCTTCCCTTTTTTTTTATTATTTTATTTAGCGTTTAAATTTTTATAATGTTAGCTGAGTTAGACAGTTGCAAACTGAAGTAATCCATATCATCTGGTGACGTTACAAAATCTTAATAGACCACCTAAACTAAAGTACAGACGATTCTCCCGAAGCAATACCTAACGTTTTTTCCTCTTAGGCAGATTTAAAAAAGAATTGCTTGCATTGGAAACGAAAATATATGTTAAATAACTTCAAGTAAAGGTCGTGCAACTTGGAAAGATCCTAATCGTAACGATGCAATCTGGTCCAGACAAAACTGCCACCGGATATTTCATTTTTTTTTTTTTTAAATTTCAAAAATTTACTTCCTAAAAATAAAATAGCAACGATTTTGTTGTTATCCTGTGCTGATCCCGCAAAGAGACATAAAAAGAACTAAAAGCAAAGTTTAAAGCAAACATTTGTCCCGTTAAACCTGAATACTGAGTATAAAAACAGAAAGTTACAATAACAATAACAACACAGAATAGCGTGACATACAAACCTAAAATTGAAACCAATCCATACTTGTACACTGAAGGAAAATAAAAACCACGCTATTCCATACATAAGTAGCATGCACAAGGTGCTTTCCTTTTTTTTTTTTTTCTTTTTTTTTTTTCTTCTTTTTTTTCTAAACACAACATTCACGTGCACGTCAAGAAACAACAAACGATACGACAATAAACACGATAACAAAAAATCGCAACTTCCGTTGAAGCAGGTACCGAGAATGTGCACAAAACACAAGACATAGTTTAAGAGCTTAAAAATTGGTGGTTGATGGTATCAAGTATATGCGCCGAAGTAGGTCCTTAGCTTTAGGTAGAAGAGAACAACTTATAGCAATACCATGTATGAAGTCAAGAACGTGTGTGGCCGCAGATTGAGTAATGCTGAGATGGTTTAATGAACACGGACAACGAATGTACAAATACGAGTTTTGCTTTAGCAAACTCAATGCTTCACATTAGTTCAAGGGGAAAGGTAAAAACAAAATATGTAAACATTTTGGGTGGGAAAATCCACAAAAACTATAACAAGCATGTTGACATAGCAGTAACGGTAATGATTACGGCGACCATGTGGAGTTGGGTCAAACGACCCATTGGGGGCAGTTAACAAAATCACGACAATAGATATATGCAACATTATTTAACTCCAAGCACTTTTCTTCCATGAGCGAGATATACTTGTATGAGTTTGTGTGTATGTATGTGTGTGTATGTGTGTGTGTGTGTGTGTGTGTGTGAACGTGTGTGGTTATGTGGTGAAAATGTTATAAAAAAATAAACAATTTTGCTTAACTACAATGCAACACAACAATATGCCCAACAATATGACGACCTCATTGTATTGTATGGTAGTGTTGTTTGAAGAGAAGGCAACATTGTGAAACTCAGGAACGGACAAGCACTTGACGCACGAATCACAAAGATTTCGACCGGCAAACATAAAAGATGACAACTACGGTATTTCTTTTATAAGGATTTCCAAATATTTCGAAGAAAAGAAAATACAGAATTTAATTAAATTCCATTTCAAAACTCAAAATAAAAGAAAAGAAAGAATTTAAATTTAAAAAGAAACCTTAATACCTAAACAATTTAAAGAGAAATATGTGCATGAAGTGAATAGGGCAAAACACTACAGAACCCAGCTCAGCTATAAATAGAAAATCTGCAAGAATTAATGCATAATATAAACGTATGAATGTGTGTATGTGCGTGTATGAAAATTGTTAGAGTGTGATACGAATAACGGTAAATGAATTTTTATCAAACTATATTGGCTTAATTGATCCCAATTGGATTCATTCATCTAGTCTGCAAAATTAATATCGAAATTAAATGTCATTAACCCAACTGTATGGTCAGACGGTAAAATTTCTTTAATGCATCGTATCTCATATTCATTTAGACGAAACATAAAAATATCAAAAAATAGTACAAAAGAAAAAAAAGATTTGAAAATCCTAAAAACCTTTTTTGTGAATTACAGATGTCGCCTTTGCACTCAATTGATCAATAAATCAATGTGCAACAGCACACAGCATACTTCACTTTAGAAGTGTTGAAATCAGGAAATTTGCTGTTGCTTCTAACGAGTTGACGAACACAATCTTTTGTAAAATGGAATAAAATAAAGAAGAGACTAAGAAAGGTTTGATTTGATTTAATTTGATTTATATGCATACACATATGCACACAATTGTGGAACAGAAGAATATGTTTTTTTTTTTTAAAAACAGTTTTCGAAATTAATTTTATGAAAAAATTAGCGAACATAGGGTTTAAGAATTTTAACTCCTTTTTCTTTGTTAACTTTTTTCTTTTTCTTCTTTTTTTTTCTAATGTGGAAAACATTCACAGAAGAGTTGACGCTTCAATTGTGCAAATATTCACATTTCTTTGCTAAGAAAATGGAAACACTGTGTAAAGATCGCGCGACTAATAGTTCTCAACAAAACTTACGCATGCCCACGCTTCAATTATTTGAAAAACTTTAACAAGTTATTATTCTTTTTAATACGTCCATCTTGTACACATCTTGTATATATACATTTCTCCTAACTTACATTGACCTCAAAAACTTAGTAGTTCCTAATCACGCGTCCTATACCATTTGTTTTAAAGTTTTGTTAAGTTTATGCTAACGTATGTAACGCCCGAAAGATCTTAAGACAGACCCACTTTTATTATACTAATTCAGAATAATTTTTTGAATTTATTTAAGTTTGGCTGTCCATCTGCCTATTTGTCTGTCAGTTTGATAGCAGTCGTATAATTTTTACACTCACTCCTTATATAACGCCGTATTTTGAGAATATTGTTATATCATGAAAAAATTTCTTGACAAAATTTTCTGGGCATTCATATGAAAAATTTAGATCGGTTAGACGAAATTTTTGAACGGCCTTCAATATAAACGTTCCTACGAAACTTATTCCTTTACACAGCAAGAAAGTCTAACTTTTAATATCTCTTAAGGAAAAATTAGTCCTTAATAAATAATTTGATACAAAAATTCACTACTTCAAATTTGGACTACATAGATCTCTTTTTCGGGCGCAAACACATTTAGGAGTTATTATAAAAAGTGGATCCTTACTTGGTTATAAGTCTAATTTTTAATAATTCATGGTGGAAATAGATAAAGAATAATAACAATAAAAATAATTTTGCTAAATTTGAACCACGTTTTGAGTCACAACCTAAAAAAGGGCTTCCTAATCTTTCTACTTATGTTTTATTAATCCTTGAAAACAATTATTCGAATATAATAATATAATAAAAAAAATAAAAAACAACATCAATCCTGCTAGATAGTTAAAATCGTCAATTTCTTCTTTCTTTTGATTAGTAATTAATTGAGCATAATTTTAGGACGACAACATTTCTCCAAGGAGTCGTTTTGGTTAGTAGTAAAAAGTCAACCTAAACCTATTAGAGAACGAATAATATTTTTAGGAGCATTGAGAAACAATTTCATTATGACCTCGGAATTTATCCTAATACATAATGTAAGCGCATTTGTTAGAAATAATACGCTGACTAATTCAATTGAAATATTTTATACAGGGTCGAGGTCGATTAAAACAAGAAGAAATTTATCAAATTGAGTTTTAAATGATTTAAAAAAAATGAAGTTCTTAAAATAACTAACCCAAAACATGTCACGACAAACGGGTACACCTAAAAAGCAATAACTGAAAGTAATTTATCTACGCGCTCCCACACCTACTCGTCCAAAACAGCATTGACTCATGCAATGGAAAGTTAGACCGCAACGTATCTTAAAAATCAACTTAAGTACAACGAAAGTATAACACTAACAAAAATTAAAAAAAAAAAAATATATATAAACCGCGCGTAACGTGATACAAAGAAATTTGTGTCTAAGGAAATATATTTGAGGAAAAAAGAACTTCTGGTGTTTTCAGCAAACATTGTGAAGAACAGCGTAGACGAAGGCTTTCTTTAGATTTGATTTTTTGTTTTACTCCTTCAAGTTCTTTTTCGTTTGTGCGCTTTTCTGCGTAGTACTTTTTGTTACAATATACGCGACGTCATTGATTTCATTCATTCAAGTCATGTCCAATCAAGAAGAGCACGAAAACGCGTTAAATGGTTCAACTAACGAGCCATCAGTTATGGATGGCGGCAGAGCAACACCACAACTTAGTACGACCGCACAACTCGAACAAGACGTTTCGTCAAATACGTCGCCAACACAACCATATGACGAGCCACAACATCATCAGCAGCAACAAATACAATCAGAATATAAAAAAGCGAATAACAATAACAACGGCAACGATAACCACAATAGTAACAACATACACAACAATAACAACTGTAAACATAATAACTTAAAACAAACACTAACCGATACTAGTAATCATTCTAGTCCAGTAAAATTGTTGACAGATTTACGCTATAGAAATTATCCGCCGGCCAGTGACAACGAAGATGATTATGATATAAACAGAGCTACAGGAACTGCTAATGACTATTGGTCACAGCGTAAGATTGGTTTGGCAAATTCGGGTCGCCAGAGTCGAACAGACATTAATACACCAGTTTATCAAGACAATATGAGTGAGAATTCCGAACAACCACCAGTTCAGCCTCTTGTACGTTCCAAATCACGCCCTGAATTGTCATCCAATGCTCACATGAATAGTGTTATGAGTGCCGCCAGTCGTTATTCGAATCTCTCGTATTGGAAGGCTCGTCGTGTCGTATTCTATCGCAATGGTGACCCTTTCTTTCCCGGTGTCGAACTGCGTTATCGTCCCGGCCGTGATATAACATCGCTTGATAATCTTCTCGATAAAATCTCTCCAAAAATGGATTTGCCACGTGGTGCCCGCTATGTTTTTTCCATGGATGGCGATCGTAAATATCATTTAGATGAATTAGAGGACGGTGCCTCATATGTGGTCTCTTCCTTTAAGGCTTTCAAGGTAAGTTTTCAATTGGAAAAAACCACAATGTACTCAAATAGTTTGAATTTACATTTTATTAATTCGTGACAAGAAATTCTTACAAAACTTATCGTCAAGTACAAAATTTCATAAATTTCAGATTTAATTGTGTGTATTAGTTACGTTGAACTGAATTTTTGTTTTCGCATGCGAAATCAATAAAAAAAAAATTTAAATATTTGACCCAAATTGCTAGCCGCAGTAAAAACAACAAAAAGAATTACATTAGAGGAACAATAACAAACAAAACGTTAGCGAGTGTAAAACAGAAGAAGAAAATAATTTTGGCTTAGCCACAATGCACTTGGAGCGGTACTAAACAATATGTAAAGAGAGACATAAAGCAGAAAGAGAGAGAGAGAGAGAGAGAGAGTGAGAGAGAGTGACCGAGAAAGCGAAAGCAAGAAAGTGTGAAATAACTCTCCTTGGTTTTTCAATTTCTTGAATGAAAGTGAAATTCTTTTCTTTCTAAAAATCTATTAGCTTTGCGTGATTTTCTTACCAACGAACATACACAAATACGACTGTAAGAATTACGTACATGTATACTTCTGAACGAAAGTATGCTTAGTAGGTTTTACCCTTTTTTGCGTGATGTGTGAAATATCCTGCGATTGCTAGGGCACATTACTTTTCGATAACAAAACCATCTCATTTATCGAAATCGTAATTAAAGAATTCACTGAGAAAAAAAGTTTTTTCTTTACTTTCTTAAAGATTATTTAATAACATCTGCAAAAGAAAATTATTATACATTTCCTTATTTGCTTTTGGATATAAAAAACATTTAATAAATCACTTTCATTATAATTTTATCTTCATTTCTCGTTTTTATTTACCTTTTATGGACAAATGTAAGCATTCGATAAATCTAAAAAGTAGTGCAATAATTATCGATCATTTTTCTTTTCATTTTTTAACTACTCTGTTTTCGATTCATCGATTTCGATTATCGATCAACCGAACCACCTTAGAGATATTATTATGTTAAGTGTAGTCACAGCTATGCGGAAACTTTAACAAAAAGAGCTTGCATTCGATTAAGATGAGAATTTCAAACTTCGTCACTGATTTAGGTGGCGCAAATATTAATCATTCGGTTATTTATTCTCTCAACGATCAGCAGATAATTTATTTACTACCGAAAACGTTTTACAGAGGCAAAGTACAGTTCGGTTCAGGCTAATCAAGAATATTTACTATAAACGGCATAAAAAATCTACTTGATCACACATCGTTCAAAAAGCGTAAAAGAACTTAAGCTTATTTTAATATTTGCTTGAATGCTTCAAACAAGTAAGAACTAGATCAGCAAAATTTGCTAAAGTCACAATGTAGCCAAGCCTTACTATGGTAATACTGAAAGCCTCTTTGCACCATGTAAAGCCTTAATTTTTAATTTTAGCATTTGTAACTTCTTTGAGTGTAAAACAATACTATGATCGAAAAGTAATAAGACTAAGCTCTCTTCGAATGTAATGATGTCATAGAAAAAGACTGTGTGAGGTAATCCTCTAAATTTGTTGTTTTTACAAGACTTTTCTCAATCAAAAAACCGTTCAAGGAGCATTACTTAAACTACTAAAATGCACATTTTTTATAAGAAAACATCGTATGAAGCGTATGAAGAAGATGGTGCAAAATTTAATGAAAACATTAGTTAGAGTACTGCCGGCCTGATCAACGGAAAAGTCTTACTACTTAGGACAAGTCTTGCAGCATTATTTCTTTAGGTATGTACGCAAACCCAAAAAAAAAATGTCGAAGCTTCACTATAATCCATTAAATAGTTTACAAATTGAACGGAGCCATTGTAATTTATTAACTCGACAATTAATACATTAAAAGTCCGCCATTTAATTCGCGGTGATACTTGATGTAAAGAATATTCGACGCCGTTAGAAAATCGTATTTACGCTAATAATTATACGATTATGGCCATCGTATTATTATAATAACGGTTCGTTGACTTAGCCAGTAATGTGTCAGTTATTACCACAAAATTATAGGAAATCTATTAAAATGCAATATGGTCCCTCTCTTGGACATATAATTCCCCCAGATTAATTTAAATACTTTCACATTTCTTTCGGCTAAATCTTTAAATGTTTTAGTTAATTATTTAAATTACAAAAATATATAGAATTTTTATAACTCATTGATCAACGATTGAAATCGTATCGAGATCGCTTTCCATAGAGACTAAATTTTTTTCACTTCATATTCAAACCCTATTAGACTTTATCCACAAACATTGTTACGAAATTGAAACTTTAACAATTTATAAATATTTCTACTTCAACTTTGTTTTCTTGAAGTAAAAAAAAATAAAAATAAAATTCACGGATTGCAAATTTCTAAGAGAAAAATTTATAAATTTCCCAATGTATTCGATACCAAATTTTCTTCGCTAATATTACAATTTAACACCAGCATAATTCATTATATGCACAAACCTGAAAGAACTTTGTTTCAAAGTCAGCACGATGAGCGTAAGTTTACATTAAATGTTTAGCGATTCTACTTTCACTTATTACAACAAAAACAGGCCCCAACAGTAACACGTAAGCAACACTTTAAGTGCACAAAAAAAAAAAAAAGAGAAAAAAAAACTTAAAAAATAATAAAACGGAAATACAATGAAAACACACCGCACACACACACATTGCCTGCACACAGATTGAATTTACACATACTGCCCGTTAACTTTTCAGTAAATCAGTTAGTGTGTTATACTATATCGTACGTAATTGGAAAGATATATGCGCGGTCGTGTGCTTTAAAGTGCTATTGGAAAACAAAAGAGAAAAGTAAAAGAAAAATTGAAACTTAAATGCTGCTATGTACTCCTGAGACTAACTTTAAAATATACACACCAACAGTTAAGTTCAGCACCCTCCCATAAACACGAGCGCATTAACGGCAACGATAATCCAATCATAACATCTCCTCGCACGTGTGCGTTACAATGTTCATAATGTTAATGTGTATCAGAAACGAAAAGGCCAATTACCCTTTTAAAGGATTTTCATTTTTCAAATAATCATAAGACCTTAGCGAACAACTGAGAAAAATAATTTTTTCCTCTCCCTAATACTTATAGTAAACGTTGCCACACCAAACTAATGCCTTTGACGCATCATTAGTTTGCTTATGGTAGGTAAAAGGCGCGGGTATAATGAAATAACTAAGCCTTTGACTTAATAGCACTTTAACACTGAAATTCATAAATTATACTGACAAACTTCTCTGTGTGCTTCACTTTTGCGTTTTTCGCATTAAACAAACAAAAACAAAAAGAATTGTTGAGTATATGCATTGAAAAACTTCTAATCAACGCTAATCGGAATTCTTCATCACATTATTAACGCTTCGACGCTGCCAAAATCAAGACCCTGCATACAAAAAATAAAATAATAAAAATAAAAAAAAATAAAAAGAATATTAAGAAAAATATGCTTCATTTTCTGTGATTAAAATGGTTAACTCTGCCATATTGTTAGCTGTCGTATAAAAAAAGCAAAAACAAAAAACTAATTTCATTGTTTGTTAGTGCGTTGAAATTAAAAACATTGTTTTATCGCCGTAATTGGAGTAAAGATTTTTACAAAGAATAACCTATACCCACATATTTAAGGAGATATGGAAAAAAAACATTTTTTGCTGCATTTTGAAAGACAAATTTCTAATTTATTGTCGCACTCAAAATGAAATAGTTGAAGGCAATAAATATTTCAATTATAGTCTAATAATTGCAAATTTTTCCGAAATTTTACACTTTATATTTATTTCTCAGAATAAGCAAGATAGACGTGTATACACGGGCTTTACAGTTCATATTTTTAATTTTTAATTCATCACTTAAGCAGACCCTTCGAATTTTTTATTTTAAAGCGTACTACGTAGCGTATGAATAATATATTAATAAAACACATACCCGCAACATTGAAGGCAAATAAAGATGGAAATACGCAACGAAGCCGCCGTAATTTGTTTATATTTATTACATATGCTCTTGCTTGGCTTTATATTCGGAATCAATTTATTTATGTACATCACAATTCGCCAGTCAATCTCTTGTTCGCACAATTGAAACATATGTTCATGTGTTTAATATAAATAAAAACAAAAAGAAGACAAGAAACACATTTGTCCAGAAACAAGGCAGTCGGTGCACATTGGAAATGAAGGTCAGCTAGTACTTACATGCTAAACGAAATTGAACGTGAATGAACGTGAAAAAAAAAACATTTCATTTATTTTTATCGTTCTTGCTCAGCTTTACTTTGATCATTTAAATTGCATTTATTTTACTATTATATAATTGATAATCTGTTTTATAACTTTGCTGCATACTCACAATGATAACAATGATGTTCAGCACATTTGAATCTCAGGGCTATAATATAAGAGTTATCTTTGATTTACCCTAAGCTGCACTTCTACGTTGCATTACATTAAATTCTATCTCTTAATCTTTTGTTATGACTCTCAAGTATGAAAGAGTGCAACCAATGTATGCTATACATTCAAGACCTTTCAATTAGATCACTTCCCTCGGTCATAAGCACAAGTATTGAGAAAGAAATTAAGTTAAAAGATGAGAGTTCGAAAAAGAAATCTATGCTTCTGTATAAAAAAATGAATGTACACGTACATGCAAATAAAAATTTGTTGAAATTGTTAAACAGACATTTGATATACTATTCGTTGAAGATAATAGGATGTTTAAGGTTGACGATGTTGTTTTACATGTGTATATATATTATAGACTTTGTTATCGTTGTCAACGTTTCATCTATCCGCATATACATTTACCCAAGTGTAAATTACTATCCTGCTTTTTCTAATCAGAAATTCAACTCATATCGTTCAGCAACTGTTCTGTTCCTCCAGCTTATGACCGTTATCGGAATTTAAAGTAATGCTCCGCGGGCAATATTTTGAATCGATTGAACTGACTAAACTGGCTCGAAAAAAGCACTTCTTTAATATAATAAAAGTGCACAAGTGCATCCTATAAACTACTAAAGACATTGGCATGAAAGTTGAAGTAGAAACCAATTAGACTTCTGCCTTCCTCGGAAATTAAAAAGAAAAAAAGCTATTCTGTTAAAACCACGCAAATGTAAAAGTTTTACTATCTTTTCATCACAATATTGTAAATTTTTGTTAATACTTGTTGATCATTCCTAGAAGGACAAAAAGTTGAATTGGAACTTGTCTCACCATTTCGGCTAAATCATGTGCAAAAATTAATGTATTCTATTGGTGTGGGTCTCCACAATATGTGCTACACTGTTTTGTAAAATCCGTATAAAAATATTATTTGTAATACGCACCGTAATCGATTTATCAAGAGATGTACCTTCACACTCAAATTTCGTGCACAATCTAGAATACAAAACAGTGTTCATTACAAGTGTGCAATTACTTGGGTAAAGGACTAACTCTTTTCGAATAGCTATTAATCTCATAGCGTTTCAATGGGCGTCCCTACGAAGCTAAAGTAATGTATTTTTATTTGGAAGTGCTTTTGAAATGAACACGAACACTTTTTAAAGGCATCCATTTGCAAATCAGAAAAATTAGAAATCAAAAGACAAGACATTAAACTGTAGCTGTTCCCGATAAAGTTTTTTTAAAAGACACATAGTCTTAATGAGACTTTTTTCTACTAAGTCAATCAAAAAAATTATTTTCTCAAACATCTCTTAAAATCAATATAGAAGACGATGATGTAACTCACGAAAAAAAAAAAACAGTTGTATAACGTAACATACATTAACGGCTGTCAATTACATTTACAGTAAAAGACTTGATTAAATATTGAACAAGGCTTCAAGTAACACTTGATACACGTAAACTGATGTAAACCAAGTTTGAAATTGTTTAAGCTTTTTATGAAAACTCGATATTTGCGCTCAAATTTACAATAAAATGAAAACTTAATCGATTTTAAAGGAACTAGACATTTCTCATTCTAAGAAGCGTATCTTAAACATTATTATGAAAAGTGTGTCTAACTAAAAGTAAATTATGTCGGGAAACAAAAATATTTTTCATAAATTTTTTATATTTTATTTGTCAAGTCAAATACTATTGGGACTCTCCTCTTATATACTGTACATAATGCTGATATAATTTTTTATAATATTTGATAAGATTTTTTTAATATGAACGAAAAAGCATATACTACTCAGTCTTATTAAATACTACTCACTGGTGCTGTATTTAATATTTCATATTTGTTACATTTAAGCAGTATTCACTTTCTTATTTCTTAAGTAAAGGTGTTTTAACGAATTTATTTCTATCGCAAATATCGCCAAAAATTGTGCAACTTTCGAAAGACTAAGAAACAACCGAAAAAAATTCGATTTAAAACAAGCTCTCTAGTTTGTATATTTGTACGCGCACATATTGATTAAATGAAAGTTTCTTTCGGAATTGAAATTTTCAAAAAGAAAACCACAAGTAAGTGTAAGCTTTAAAAAATTTATGGCTGTAACTAGTTTTGCTAAATACTATCTACGCAGAAAATGCAATACATAGAAGCTATACCAAAGGAAAATATTTACAAAAAACCTTTCATTTTGGGAATAAAAGTTATAGATCACACAAAACAGTAAGAACACATTCAGATTACGGTAACCAAAAAGAAAAAAAAACAGGAAAAACAATAACGTAAAAAAAACAACAATAAAAAGTAACATCAACAAAAAACCTCACTGTTCGAAACACAGTGACACCGCAAACAATAGACCACACACGGAAAATTATTAATAAAGAAAACAGTGAAAAGCTGTTGACACTCTAGTTGAAAAGCCTGTTAGCAATAATTTTGCAAACTTTCAGCAACGGCACAACAAAACTTTTAGAAATCTATTGACCGAATAACTGGGAAAGACAAAAAGTTAAAACATTAAGGTTTAAAGCATTTTTTGTTCTTACTCTTGTTGTTTTATTCTATACCAACAAAGTAACAAAAGTTGCTTTTCTATAGGAAAAACAAAAAAAAAAAAAAAAAAAAAAAAGAAAAGCATTTACACTTTATGACAACACAATACACACATATGCACATCAGAAAACTTTCACTTACCAGCAACTACGCTAAAACACGGTATGTCTAACATTCCATATAGAGTTTATGGGGCAAACGGAAATGCAATTGGTTTCGCTTTGACGTCAAAACGCCTTGCTCCACCGCACTGGTAAAATACATACATACATACAAGGCAAATGTACTTGCCAAACATATCCATTGATGTAAAGACCAAAAAGTATTTGTAAAGGTATACAAACTGGAACCGCTATCAATGCAACGCTTCTTTCAAGTGTATTTTATTACAGAACACCCGAGAACCGAAGAAACCACTTAGAAATTCCATTTGCACAAAACAAGATTCTTACACCTGGTGTACGTGTACGTGTGTGTGTGTGTGTTTGTATGTGTGTGTGTGTGTTTACCTCCTCTTATATCTATAAGCTTAAGAGTCTAAGCTTTCATCAAAATACCATAAGAGACACACACACACACACACACACGTACACACACAACGCGATAACTGTGAATTTTAACTTTATGACTGAAACGATTGACATCAATTACACGTTCATATTCACCATACTAGTACAGGTGCATACCTATGCATTACTATTCATTCGTTGTCGTTTGTTTACCATTATTTTTCTATCTCCATAACGGTTCAGTTATACAACGGTAAATGTCGTTTAACTATCAGTAAAGTTATGCTTTTCTAGTAACATTTTAGCATTTCCGCCGTATTGTCAGCCATCTTTATGTTATTTGTCGGTCCTCGTTTCAAACAGGCTGACTCTTAACCATTGAAATAGTAAGAAATAAAAGCCCAAGCACACTCTTCATACACATTATTCACTAACAGACAGACACACATGTCTACGTATGCATGTGCGATGACTTTTTAACTAGTTTAGTACACCCGTAGGCCGCATTGCAACCACTCTAACGTTTCCATTTAGTGCTATATCAACTGAGTTAGTCTGTATGTATAACTAAGGTTCGCAAGTTTAAAACAAATACTCTACTAATATTTTCAAAAATTAAAAAAAAAAAAAAAAAAAAAAAAAAAAAAAAAAAAAAGATTATTTTCCAATGTAAAGTGAAAGTAAATATTTACGATTTTTCCCTCTTATGCCGAAAAACGAATTTTTTCCATTAATGGCTTATTGACCAGCGAAAAGTTATGAAAAAAACAAAAATTAATAAAAAAATATATAAAAAGTATTTAGAAGTGCTTACAAAGCTTTTTAATATAAAAAAAATTCACATTATCGTCAGCATGGAATACAACGAAAGACCAAATCAGCATCATTCGTTCCGTCACGTTTGGGCCAAAGAATCAGCCGTCAATGCTTTTCTACAACATTATGTAAATATTAAGTAAAATAAATTGATTTAAAAAATTATATTTTAAAATGAAACTAAAAAAATTTGAACGGCCACAAGGTAGACTATCGCTTTCAAAACATTAATAAGATTAATAATACATTGAGCACAAATTTGACGTGACTCGTGAAATAATACATTTTAAGAAATGAATAGTTTTCTAAAATAGAATAATAATTAGTACTAAAGCAATATATTCATTCTTGGTGAACTTAAAATTCTAAGTCAATTTTAGTATAGTTTCTCTTACTCAAGAGACAGTTGAGATTGGTCGCTGAAATTTGTCGAAAATATTTAACGTTTTTGTTACAAAATAAGGGTAATCCGCCCAAGTTTTATCAAAAATCACAAATTTACGCAACGACAAACTGATTTCTTTCTTTCATTTTCGCATTTTTTTTTTTTTTATCTTTTTGAAAAAAAATTAAGCATACAAAAACATAAAAAAGAAAAATCACAAGTTTCTCATACAATTGTAAATGCTGTCAATGCAAATTTGTCTATTGGCTATTGGATCATGCAACTAATTTTCATTAATTATTTTTGAGATTGCAAATAGCGCTTAGTTAATAAGAATATAAAACATATTTATTGTCGTTAGTCACAATAGAATTCTTCCGCAGAAAAGTGTTTACCTTTAAAGAGTATCCTGCAATTCAATCATATCTTGATATCTTGCAAGGAAATAGAATTTCGTTTAGCTGAACTGTTATGCATCGAATGAATTGTAACCAGGAAAAGCAATATCTGGAGAATAATGAAAATTTGATTTATTTTGTTTTAATCACAAAATTTGATACCGTTCAACCTTAATGCTTCAGAAGATTTAGTAGATGTTTTTGCAACATTACACCTAGCTTGTCCCACTAAATAAACGAAGCACCACTTACAGGACATGAATACTCAATACTGTTGTTGACATTGAAATAGATCATTCGCAGCAGTCTCGCAACACCTCAGGTTTCCAACACTACTTAAATCTTTATTTGATGTTTTTGGTGGTTCCGTGTACATAGCATTCAAAATTCCTTGTTTCAATTCATCATCGTTTTAATCGTGCTTAAAAACTGTTAATCAAACAAGAATTCAGCTTTCTGTCTTCTCCTTAAGGGTTTAACATGGATCCATATCTTTTAACTCGTCTTCGTTGTCTACTGCTGGCTAGCATTGATCTATATTTCCGACAAATATTGCTTAAATGGTTCTACGTGTCAAGTCAAGCTATTGCCTATACATCAGTGAATTTGCATATGCTGCCTATGAAAACTTATCATCTGTGCTCTGATATGAGTTCGTTGAAATTATGCAAGAAATGCTTCACGAATATAAAAACAAATTTTAATTCAATTTTTTTCAATTGCATCGGTTAACAATTCCCGGCATTCACAAATAAATGTCGTCTTTAACAAAAAAAATTCCTTTTATACAATATTTAGAAAATGCCAACCCTCAAGCAACGTCTATCAAAACGTGACGTTATTTTGCTAAGTTGTTTACGAAGTACAGCGATCATTGTATCGCTGCATTTTTTTATTTTCAAACCAACGGATTTTGTATTTTCATTAAATGTATTTGTACCGTTCAAACTCAATATTGATTTAAAAATTTTTATGGCATCCGTCATACTAAACACTGTTAACTCCAACAGAAAACATTAAAAAAAAATCTTAAAAATTATTCTTAATAATCGAAAAATGAAGCTGAATAAAGATAATTGACTTCCTGAAAATTTGAAATTTTAGCTCCAGCCTTGAAAAATCGAGCGATATAAGATTTATATCAAACGATGAGTTCAAGGCAGAAACTCAAGCGTATTTTGGAGGACATGACAAAGTGTTCTAGAGAAGAAACGGAGACTAACTTGGTGAATAAAGACGAATTTTTTGTTTCTAAGTTAGTCCCGAGATTTACTCACCGATGATGTATTAAATAACTTAGGAGAAAATTTATTAACATCAGAACTGAATAGCAGACTTAGAATGCTATGATAAATATAAGAAACTAAAGAAGCAGCTGAGTAATAAAATATGGCCTGAAGTACTATTACGAAAATGATGGATAATGGAAATAACTTGACTAAGTTTGCTTATCTAAAAACAATAAATCAAAATATATTTCCATTTTTCGTTAAATTTTGCTTTCAAAACTTCGCTTAAGACTTCAAAATTCATTTAAAATTCTTCTTCTTCTAACTAAAACTGATTAGTTAACTTGTGCCAAGGATTAATCCATTACTGCCATGTGAAATCTTATCCAATAAGTCAAGGAAAATTTCACGATACTGAAGGTATAAAACTTTACTACAACCAGTATGAAAAGTGATAATTTTAAAAAATAATTGTGACATTTTTTAATTCAATCGGAAATAATGGCGTTTGAAAACAATCCAAAATTCTGAAAAAGTTCACCACGTTTTATATAACAATATTGCTTTCACTAAAGCGACAATGTTTCGCAGATTTGCGGTGTTTGTGTTGAAGCTGCTTTATCAAAACTAACAATATACAAATAGTTCACTCGTTTGCGTTCTAGAAATGTCAATGTTAAAGACGGACCCTGCGATACTTGATTAATTGTTTGCAAAGTCGACGAATTTAATTAAAAATTTCATCTCGCAACGGAACAACTGCGGAACTAAACTTTAGCTAAGAAAGTTTGATCGATTTTTATAACGCTGAATACAAAAAGACACTTTATATTTTCTATCAGATGAATTAACAATAAAAAATTTAATTCCTTTTCAACTGCGAGTTACAGCTGAAACCACTTTTGCATAAGCAGTCTGAATACACAATACGTAAGATAACGTTTTATGTTTGATTGGAGTGTTTCCACCAGACCGGACGATTAATCCCATTATTTACTGTTAACAACTAATACTACTGAAACGTTCAATTGGGGTGGAAGATCCAGAAAAGGCATTGTCCTCTATCACGACAGTGCAATACAATACTCATTTTCAATGAAACCTAAAAACCTAAGAAGGCTTCATTTGAAAATTTTGATGCAACCAATACATTTTTTTTGGGGCTTTCTATGTCTGCACTTGTTTTGCTCTATGCAAAATTCTTAAAATGGGGTTAAAAAACCAACTCCAAAAGAGGCCTGTAAAAGCCATTTGGTTTAATTTTTTACGTAGAATTTCTAGAAGTTCTAAATAATACATAACATAATGATTTTATCAGAAAAATATCAAAATATCAAAATGCTACATATTTGGTTTAATAATTCATCTAAAATATAACGAACTTTTGATAATATTGGATAAGTGACTAATTATTCAAGACTTGTTAACATCACTTTTCCTGTTCAATTCGAAGGAAAGAAACGTTGAAATACCAAAAAGGAACACCGGCTGAATAACTTTCGCTTTCTTACGACGTTACCCACAAATCTATGAAATAAAACAAAGAAAAAAAGCATTATCCTTTTGAGTTGAAATTCATATACTGTCCGAAAAGTGAGGAAAGCAATGGTTAACAATAAATTGTATTTTGAAAAAAATATTTTCTTCTTCACTTTTCTTAATAAGTGTTCGACTTTATTAAAAAAAATAGTTAAACTACTAATTCATAAACTATATAAACGTTTGAAAATGTTTGCGGCATACCAACTATATGATAAGATATAAGTTATATATATTGGGTTGGCAACTGAGTAATTGGCGATTTCTTCAATAAAATAAAAGGTTTTTTTTACTTAGAATTAAGTTTAATCTATAATGTATTTTCTATTTTGTTCGATGACCTTTTGCCATTTCTCTGACAACTTGAAAATTCCATACTCGTAGAAAGCCTAATCCTTTTCGGACAAAAACTGAGTAAAGTCAGATTTTTACAGCGTTCTCATCGTTGAAAATTTTACCACAAAGGGTGTTGGCCAGGAATCGAAATAAGTGGTAATCCGATGGCGTAAGATCAGGACTATATGGTGGGTGTACCAATCAATTCTCAACCAAGTTCAATCAATTTTTGCCGAATGGCCAAAGAAGTGTGCGGCCTAGCATTGTCCTAGTGGAAAATGACACTCTTACGATTGATCAATTCTGGTCGCTTTTCCTTGACCGCTGCATTCAATTTGTCCAATTGCCGACAGTAGACTTCCGAATGAATGGTTTAGTTCCTTGGAAGCAACTCAAAATACACCGCACCTTTCCAATCCCACCAAATTGACAGTAAAAACTTCTTTTGTTGTTTGCTTTTTCAGATGAATTTCTTTCAAATCGTGCGAAACCCAAATATCGAGCTTCCTAACGAGACCGAGGCGTTTTAAATGCTGTATGTGAAACATTTAATTTCTCTGCAATCTCCCGTGTAGTTACATGACGATCCGCTTCAATGATGGTTTTGATTTCATCCTCATTAAGCTCTACTCGTCGACCTGAACGTTGGTCATTTTTAAGAGAAAAATCTTCAGAACGGAATTTTTCAAACCAATTTAGGCATTGCCTTTCTTTAAAGGCTTCGTCACCATACACATCACGTAACTTTTTGGCGGCTTTCACTGCGTTCTCTCCTTTACGAAAATAATAAAGCAAAATATGGCGGAAAAATTCGCGCTTGCACTCCATATCAATGTTGAGGTAAAAAAAACAAACTTTAAGAAAATATCTACGCAATGAACTTGTAAATCTAGATAAGGATGACAACTGACATATATAAGAAGAAGAAGATCATAACATTTACGGATGTCATAAAAATGGGAGTGAGAGACATCTACAAGTGAAATCGGCAGTTACTTAATTGCCAACCCATTACATAGATGATTTTATCAAAACGTATCAAAAATGTTTTACTTTCTCAAAGTGCCTGTTTGTACATCTCTCAATATTTATTTCATTCCCTTCGAAGTAATCACTTTTAGTATAATATACTTTCAGCAATCGCGTTTCCAATTTGAGAGACATCTCTTTTTAGTATCATCTTGATCTTGATCTCGATCTTTAATATCATTTTTATTTGATATGTTTTATAATAATTGATGTTCTATTAATGTTCCCTTTCTGGAAACGTTGATACCGATCATAAGAAGACAGCTTTAGCTGTATTGTATCATCATGAAAAGACTTTTTTTAAATTATTAAGTCTTCTATAGAAAGACATAATTTAGAATCGATTTAATATTTTAAAATTTATTTACATATAGCTCGTGTTTGTTTTACAAAAATGTTACAAAAACTTTAGAAAATTGTTACACAATTTATTAGACAACTTTTAAAATATCTGCATCTAATAGTTCATATCGCCAAACTTTGAGAAAGTGATTCGGATTAAGTAATTTTCAAAATTTTTTACATTGGCCTCTTTGAATTAAAAAATCTATTTTAAATTAACAAGAATAAATCTTAATATATTTCATGCTGTACGAAATTTTATAATTTAACAAATTAACGACATTTTTTATGTAAGTGAGAATTTAGCTTTGTTGGAAAACACCACAATTGACAGAGAATGTTTTCATAATACAATTAGACGGCATTGTTTACATATAAAGCAAAAATGCCAACAACGAAAACAAAAACTGCTAAATTAATATTAAATACAATTCGTTAAGTTACAATCAAATGCATGAATGTGCATGAAATGTGATATAAAACCTCTTCCTTTTCGATATAGCTGTCGTTAAGAGGATATAACGTTTGTAACACTGAAAAATACGCCATAAACTTGATAAACGTAAGATTCTGATTCTGATTCGATTTATCCATATTCTCCTGTCTGTCCTTATCCCTATTCTCCAGTGACCGTTTGGGACGGTCACAATAGCAAAAACTGAGACAATAGATTGAAATCTTGTACATATATATAACTACTTTCCGGTAACAGGCCAAGTTTGGAGATAAACGCGATGCAACATAATGTCACCTGCGGCTGGCAAAAAATTGTAATTTATATATTTTATAGCAGATATCAACTCGAAGTTTATTACGGATATTAATAAGAATCGTATAAAAATTTAAGTGAAAAAATCGGATTCGCTCTACCAAAAAGCACATAATATATAAAATATCAGAATTTATAATTCATAAGAGTAAATTGGTCCTAAATCGAAGTAAACAATCCCAAAACGCTCAATCAAGCACGTATTAGACCCCCATTTAAAAAAGTATATCACAGTCATAATGTGTTGGTTTGATGTGGTGGGTATTAAAGATTCGCACTAAAACGAATATAATTTTTCTACTTGTTTGTTTAATAGTTTGTTTATAATAGCCATACACGCAAGCATATTTCTAGTGCATTAATACCTATTTGACATGCTGTGCTATTGATGGAGTTGGAGAAACGTAACCCAATCTACAAAAATGAATTCTATAATTTTCTGGTTAAAATGTCATTATTACTCCATTGTATTTTTTGGTTTTACGTTTCCTTTTTTTTTTATTCTCTTTTTGACCATATGACAAATCGACCAATATTTTGTGTACTGCATGCACACAGGCGATAACATAAATCATGAAATATGCAGTATTTAATTAATATGCAAATATATGGCAAAATATTATGTCACAGAAATTTCAACTAATTATTACACAGGACCCATGTAAAACGAAGTGCCTTTCAACCACCCGTTAACTTCAAGGTTTCTCATAAAATAATTTTTTATTCAAATTTTTTTTATTACCCATAGTATGTAAAAACAATCGCATTAAATAACAGGTTAACTATTATTAAAATTTATCAAAAAAATATTAGAAATAAAGCACTGAGAAAGCTATAGATTTCATATTTAGTTACAGTGATAAAAAAGTTGAAAAATTTATTTTCATTGGATGAGCTCAATTTTTGATCAAACACAAAGAGATTTTATTCGACCATTAAATATCTTTTGCTACCACTTCGTTTAATACAATTCTTCTTATATTCCTGATAAATATCAAAAATTCCAAAGATGTACTTATATAGGTGGTTCAAAACATGAACTTATGTAGTCCCAAAAAATAACAGAAATTATTTTCTCTTCAAGGATGTTATTAATCTTCATTGATTTTCGTCATAAATTACTAAAAATTGAACGTTGTTGCCATATACTTTCATGAAAATCGTTATATGGGATGTTTTTATACAACCAGGTCCAAACTTGGTACACTTAATTTTTATATTAAATTATGGATCAAATTTCACCATAAAGTATTGAAAATTATTCGACATAAAAGCTTTATTTCCTTAGGAACATTGAAATGAGATGAGATTCAAAAAATTCGAAGTAAATTTTTCTCGTAAATTTAGTATGCCGAAGTATTATTACTCAGCGATTTTTATTGAGAAATTTTGAAAATTTCGTTATTCTTTTCCTATAGCGATTTTTACAATATAAGGCGTTATGCGCGGATTAGCCGAAAAAATGGTCCGATCCCATTCATTTCTGAAGTCTTTCGTCGTTGATCGTAAAGAGACCACTGTCTTGAATTCCGTCTTAAAAATTTCATTCTTCAAATTGAACAAACCCCAAATTTCAAGATGAACAGATATCAGTTCAAAGAATGATTCCGAATCGATCAGTATAATAAAACATAGGTCTATCTATTGTAATCTCTTCTATACCATAAGTGATACCCCCTTCCCTATAATGAAGTGGTGTACGGTATTTACAAACTATGATGTTTTTACTTATTAGTCTTCATTTCCGTAAACTTGAAAGTTCAAACTATAAATAAATGGATAAAGAGACGTATATAGGGAAAATAAAAAATTTTTAATATTTTAAAACATGAGTTCTCTATAGAGTAACCATGGCGTATAGGCACAAGCAACAGCTGATTTTTCAGAGCTTGTATTTAAGAACGTGTTGTTATCTGCCGGGGAGTCATCATGTAACTTTTTTTGAACAATACATTTAGGTGTGTGTGTGTGTGTGTTTCCCTTTCACAGCTCTTTTTTACTACTAATGCAAATTTGTTCTAGAATGTGTCGATTTTGGTGGGTGTTTTTTTTAACAGAAATAGAAAACCCTCTCAGCTTCGTATTTATTCAACAGTTGTCTAGATGAAATTAAAAGAAATCCCCTTAAATGAGCCTAAAAAATTTTTAAAGGTTTATGTTAGTGTATTAAAGAAAATCAAAATCAACAGATAAGATATAAATTTGTTGACTTTTTGACAGAGAGTTTTTTGACGAAGTTGACCTTTACGCCGCGCTCTGGAAAACGCTCAAAATTCTATCAGATAATGAACTTTTTTCACATTTTTTAAAAGATTCTATGCATCTATTAAGCCAATTTTTTTTTCTGAAAAATTTTGATGGTATGAAAAAATATGTCTAATGAGTCTTTCCACATAAACTTTTGTCCATCTTTACATTAAAATCTACATATTTAGTGTTAAAGCAAACTAACTCTCTTTATAGGTTATTATAGGGACTTAATTTTAGATTAAAAATTCAGCTTACTCACTTAATGAACTACATTTTTGTAACCTTATTTATCAAAAAATGATCCTAATTCGGGTAAATACTTTTTTTCACAAAAACAACAAAACAAAGAATTTTTGTAATTTTCACACGAGTGCTTTCACTGTCGCCTGCCATAAAAATTATGCACAAAAAAGAACACACAGTATAATTTTACAGTTCATCACATTCTCTCATATTTAGTAGAAGTTTTCTATTTATCGACAGACGTATGCATTTGATATCCCAAAGCATAAGTTGTTGCAATTATATACCGTTAACCGGGTTTTATATACAATTTTGTGTAAAAGTTCCATTCTCCTTGTTTAACAGAGCAATTTTTCCTCTAAATATTTTACGAGATTCAAATATTCATATTCATAGCAATATTTAAATGATCCTTTAATCCATAAAGAAGTTATAACAAAAGAGCATACAATAGTAAACGGAGTTTACAAATTTTCCAAAACCAGGCTTCTCGTCTGAGTCTTAAGTTACTGAAACTGTCTAAGCCTTAAATTACTGTTGCTACAAATTTATCCTTATTGCCCTATCGCTTTATCCTACTATATTAATATTTTCTCGAATTCTCTTATAAATGGTTGTTTTTGTTGATCTTAAATAGAAAAATATGCAAAATGTACTCATTTGTCACTCTTGTTGAAAGTAATTGTGTCCATTGCAACTTGCGCTAAGAATAAAATAAACAATTTAAAATGTTTTAGTCATGCAAGGCCGATTATTAATACACTACACCACTTTACTTAATGCAATTCTACACCTAGTCTTGTCACAAAATAAAGAAAGACTTACTTTTCATCAGAATGCTTATATGGTAGGGGGTTCAAAAAATAGGTTAGTGTAGTCAGAACTACTGCACATAATGAATTCATTTCCAGTTTAAATTTTCATTCTAAAATACTAAAAATTAGACTTTGTAGCCATAAATAGGTTTTTTTTTTTTTTAGTAAGAACATTTATATGGGAGGGAATTGAAAAAAATCCCGTCTGATAGATAAGTAATTAAAAGAGGAAAAAAATGTATTTAAATCGATTTAGAAAATAATTGTGAATCGATTGGTAAATCAATCTCAAGTCTTTCTGAGTGTTGATTACAACATATCTACACTAAACTTAAAGGCTCATTATACAAACGGTATAGACTGTAAATATGAGTATAGTTCACACTTCAGGGCAAGTTATTAAATGCAGTTTATATTACCAGAAAATCCCATTATAAAGAGGATAACCTATTGTATCTTTGATTGTATAGAATTGCTCGTCTTTGATGTGTATGATATTTTGTACGGCCGTGTGCATAATATGGATAATTTAAATAATTAATTATGTGAACAGTATGTGAAAAATTTTTCATCTATATAATGCTTTTGACATTTGCTGCTGTTATAACAATGTTCTATAGTTTCGCAATTGAAACTATTTGCATGTTCTAAATGCATGCATACAGACAAACGTACGAACAAACAAACTCTTAAGCATAAATTAAACATTTATTCCGTTATCATTTACCACCAAAGACCTTTCATGACCCGCATGAATAGTTTGCCTACTTTAGTTTGTGTTGTTTTTTCTGCTTAAACTTTTCCTTATTTTTCTTTTTTTTTTTTTTTTGTGTGTCAACAGCTAGATATTCATATCATGTACAATTGTTAATAGGTTTATATCCTTTTGCATATATTGAACCTAATGACTTGTTAGGTCTGTGTACAATCAAATGTAAATTTCCGTACACAGGCTTATGTATGTATCTGTCTGTCATTGTGTTTTTATAACAGTCTAGCCTTACGGTTTTTGTTATACAGTTTAAGGTGTAAAGATGGTTACACAGTAACATCAAGGAGTATATGTATGTATGGTATTAAAAGATTTATGGCATTTGTAAAGCAGATTTAAAAAAAAAAAAAAAAACAAAAGTTGCTTATAATGCTGTCGAAGTAAACGAGTATTGCATTGTAGCGCAATTTTGCTTAAAAACACATATACGCATCAACTATTCAACACCACAAACCAACAATAACGTTAGTGACCCTATGCATGTTGTGTTGTGTTATATTCATATAAACATTCATTTAGTGGATTGGTTTCTTCATCATATGTGCCATTGCTATACTGAAATGTATAAAACGATGAATACGTTAGAGCATTTCCTTAAACACGTACATACACGCACACACACAAACACACAAGATAATTGTATTGTGTTTCTTTTATTTTTCTCTCTTCTCTTATAAACAACTGTATGTGTAAATATATATATATATAAATATGTATTTGTGTGTGTGTGTGTGTGTGTGTGTGTGTGTGTGTGTGTGTGTGTGTGTATGCTTGCATGTATGTCTGTATGTATGGATGTATGTCTGTATGTATGGATGGATGGATGGATGTATGTATGTATGTATGTATGTATGTATGTATGTATTTTTTACATACGTATACAAATGTCATCACATATTACGTAAAATAGCCAACATATGCATATTGTTGCATATATAGATGAGCATATAAAACACATTCCTACCTTTCATCTGAATATACACCAACAAATATGTTCTTATGCTTTTTGGTTTAATTCGTTTCCTAGCTTTTATAACCATTCGCAAACTTACATACGACGGCACTTTATTTTGATATTACCAAACACCTCGTTGTCCGCACTCGTGAATAAAAGGAAGTTCATGCTAGTGGTCACTTTCCTTCTACTTTCAAATATCTTTAAAATTCTTTGGTTTATACGGTTATTATTTGTTTTCGTACGTATGTAAAATATGTTATAAATATATATATAACTATATATACATATAACCACACATTCACGTACCTTCTAGCATATACTCTATGTGCAGAGTATACGTTTTTATTATCACTACAAAAAGTATATTAATTTCTTTAAGTTAATGTAAAGCATCGAAGTATATGACGGAAATTCTCTTGAAATACATATTAGATATTCTTGTTATAAAGCAAAAGTGAGATTGAGATCTATACGTTTCGAATTTCGAAAGTTTATTTAAAAAAGCAAAATAGATATCAAATCTCTATTTATTATTTTCATCAGATTAAATTCGAAATCCATCATAATCATAACGAACTCGCTCATTATTATTAGCAAAAATACTGATAAACTGATCCTATACTTCTATATTATTGCTTCTAAATTATAAAGATTTCAGTTTGGGATCTTAAGTTAAGAGTTGAAAAAAAGCGTTAACTTTAAAAGTCAACTAAAGGTTCACCGATAATTACCAATTAAATCTAATCGCAAATAGGTAAGAAGTCGAACCTCGAAAACAAAAATCTTCTCAAATCTACAATAAGAACTTTTCTCGAAATTTTATATAACTGTTTCTAGTAAGAATCAAACTTTGCATACATTAATATGGAGGTAATGATTTCCAAGATTCAATCCCAGGTGAATAAAGTTTATTTCCTTTTTCTACTTTTCTTTTCGAATAATTAAAATTTCATGTAAATTTGTAATTAAATTCAACAACCTCGACCGAAATTTTCTTTTAATTGTTGTTACTTAAGAGTTTTTTCCGAAACATCTTTACATAAAATTTCTTTTCTCCTTTTTTTGCTTAATTTATTTTAGGAAGAAATTTTCATTTAAATTTATGATAAAATACTTTCATTAGCACGTAGTCTGTTTTTCTCTTTCTCTCTCTCTTTCTCTCTCTCTCTCTTTCATTTTCCCGAAAGCTTATATACATAGAAAACTTCTGAAATTTTGGCCCGATGTTTATGAAAAATGTTCTATATTAACATGATGTTTATCCATACCAACAACATTATGTGGTAGAAAATTGTATCAGCAAAATATGCAAAAAGGAGTAGAAGGAATGAATACACAGTAGTATTGCATGATATATCAACATCATATGAAAGCAGCAACTAAACACAGAATTTTTTATCCATTCGTTTATTAAAACTACAATTGAAGAAAGAAGAAGAGACCTGTCCATTATTTCATGACTGCTCAGAATAAGAAGCACATAAATGATTTCAGGAAGGAAACGGCAAGACGTCAGTGTGGAGCCAAATCAAATTACTTAAATTCTTGGCGAAATACTCTTGTGAAATGATAAGAAGGTTTGAACTTTTTCGAATCTAGTCGCGCGGGGAACATTTTGTGTCCAAACTAACAGCGAGAGTGTTAACGAATTTAAATGTTTTATTATCCTCTTACACCACCTCTCGTAACATTCTCATGACTATTTTCAGTGCGATGGGTTCGTGATTTCGTTGATTTTCTTGTCATTAGTGGTTGTTGAATGTGGCCAAAACGAAACAAATCAACAAATATGTCTCTGTGTGTGCGCAATGCACACGATTTGCCGTAGTTAAGCTGCAATATTTTCAACGATTCAAGAAATTTAACAGACAAACACGAACAGGAAACTTAAGAGCCAAGCCCTTTTTACTCAAGTAATAATTGCATTGTAAAAATTGTGAAAAATCCAAATGCATGATTAGCAAAAACCACAGCATTCTCAAGGCATTGAATAACAGATTACACTTAAATTGAAAATTTAAAACAGCGCTACCAATTACACATGTTGCAATCTAAACGAATTCACTTCTACAACAAATCAATCGAAAGCGCCAACTTCATGAAAAATTCGAAGATCGAAGAAAATCGAAGAAAATTTATAAAAAGTTTTGCAGTAGAATGATGCACCTTACGCAGCGAATCCTCTGTATGATATAATTGGAAATTAAACCTTAAGCTTTTTGTTAATTTTGCCCCTAATTTCAATTATTTCAATATTGTTAACAAGCTCGTTAACTTAATTCATCTACTTTAAATGAAGAGATTTTTACCAGAAGTTAACCTCAAAATAAGTAAAAAAAAAACAAAGCAAAGATTCCCTGAAATATGGAGAATGTAATATATAAATAGAAACAAATTACGGTAAACTTTATTCCTAAGGCTTTGAATTATTTTTATAATCAATATTCATTCATCATCAATTTAACAATGTTGCGTCATTGTAAAATTTCGCGCTCCATTTCCATAGATGATGTAGTCATGTACCTTTACCTCTGTCCATGTTTCTTTTATAACTATATTAATAACTGAGTCTTACCTAAAAAAAAAAAAAAGTTCTTCAAATTAATTTATGTCCAGAGTTAATATTCGAAATAAAAAATGCAAAATTATGATTTCTTTACAAACATTATGTTACATGAATTTAATCAATCAATCAACAAAAATTAATCGTGAAGTTCATTTGGAGTGTTTTCTTGTGCTTAGAATCTTCAAAAGTTGGTTTAATTGGTTTTCGAAATCGCAACTAGAATCGCTTCGGTTAACGTCCCAGCATAGTATAAGCACCATCCCAATTGCCATATTACCATTATGAGACTAAATGTCGATAAGTCGATCACTTTTCGCAATTTAAAACAATTTAAATACATTTCAAAACTTTATAAATAAAATAAACGTGGGCATATTCTCATAACAATTTCTAAGCTTGCCCGCTAATAAAATCAACCTTGAAAGCATCAAGTCATAACTTAAGATGAAAATTATCTTATGCGTAACGCAAAACAATAAGAACAAGTAAGGAAATTTTATTCGGCTATGCTGCATCTTTTATACCCATCACCTTTATCTTACAAAAATGGGTAAAAACTAAAGTGTAATAGATGGGCGTGGCAGTGAAAAAACTTCCAATGTTTCTGCCAAATTTCAACCCAATATCTTCATTTTTGCGGCTAGGAGAATATTCACCACAGACATTAGATAGTTAAGCAACCATACAGATGGACAGACGTACCAACGGATACGTTTTGGTGGATTCCGAATTTCATACTGATCAAGAATAAATTCATTCTATGTGGTTCCAGAAGCATCTTTCTTAATGTTACAAACATTTTCACAAAAAGAATTCAATTTTAATATTCTATTATATCGAGGGGGACGGGATCTATTCTTTCCATTTCTGCACAGAGAATACGTAGTATTCAATGTGGTAGCACAACATTTTTGGAAATTTTTATAATTCTATCTGCTATGGTCTACGAGTAATGAGCAAAAATCCAATTTTTTTTTTGTTGTACTTTGGGCGCGTCCTTGGAACGATTTTGCCGATTTTCAATACTTTTCAATACTTTCAATGTTTCTACCAAATTTGAAGACAATACCTTCATTGTTGCAACGAGGAGAATGTTTACCACAGGCGTTACGCAGACGGACAGACGGACATGCTTAAATCGATTCTAAATTTGATACTGATCAGGAATGTACATTCTTTGTGGGGCCTCCGAAATTTCCTTTTGGTACTTACAAACCAAATGACAAAATGAAATATACCCTTCACCTTCGGTGCAGGGTATAAAAAAAAAAGAAGCTGGAAGCATAACGAAAACAACAGAATCTACGCCAAAGATTAAATTATGCATTGTGACCGGTCGCCTATTTGTCGAAAGGGAATCATTTCCAAGCTATCTCAGGCGGCCAAAGTATAAAGTACCGTAACTAATTCACACAAGCACTGCGTTGTAATGATCCAATGTAATGTCCAAATTTGTTCAATTCAAAAATATTTCTCTTTTACCATAACGAAGCTCACTTACATTTCATCCAAAACTTAACAAACACTGTAAAAACTTAGGAAGTTTTGATGTTAAATATTCTAGGTCACCTAAATCATCTTGATCTGAACTCTTTTGATTCTCATTTCTTTCATTCCCTGTGGAAAAATTCAAATAACAAAAATTTGGATTTTATGAAAGATACAAAATGTATTTTATGATTTCCATTGAATAGAAAATAGTCTATTTCCTAATAACAACGATCCGTAAAATATTGGGAGATGGTTTCAGAAAATGATGAAAAATTCTTTATTGTTTACATAAAATTACTCTTTACTCTTTAATTTCAATCGTCCAATGAGAACAATAAGCTTAAAAAAATGTATTGAAAAAAAAAAAGATTGAAAATTATGACTTTTGTGCGTTTTGTTTTTTCTGCAATTCTCCAAAAAAGGAAATAGGAAAATGTCTAATAGAATACTTACCCATACATATGGTTATACTAATAGTCAACAATAATAGAAACAGCTAACACAAAAGCATAACAAAAAAAAAAAAAAAGAATTTTTTTTCAAAAATATAAAATCCAACACATGAACTGATTTTCAGGCATAATAAAAAAAAACAAGGAAAGCTATAAAAAATCTTGATTTAATAAATTAAACAAAAATTTTTCATTTGTAGCATGAAATAGAAACTTTATGGAATACATTAAAACATAACCAAAAATATTTATATATGCAAACTTAGACGCGACCGTAACGAAGCTATTAAAACACCCATTCTATGTTGCATATATGTATATAATGTATATTATTGCGTAGCGTATTTCGACCACAAGTAAAAATTTCGTAGTTTTACATTTCTACGCTCTACACAAACGTAGATGAAACCGCTGGCAAATGTACATTTATATGTATGTATAAATATATACGTATATATACGTAAATGCCAAATTGTGTTGGTTTTCTATAAATGCATACACACACACATATATATATATATACATATATATATACATATATATATACATATATATATATGTATTTATGAAAAACAGAAATGGTAATAAATACTCATAAGCCACTTGGAAAACCTACCATACATATTCACACAGAAGTACTGACAATAAGCCAAGGCTTATACCATAAACACCCGTCAAGCATAAAGAACACAAAGGCAAGTTCTGCAAGGTTTGTTTTACACACACACATATATATATATATAAAACTATACGTATACATATATATATGTATATGTGTATATATATATAAATATATATATATATACGTATATGTATATGTATATGTGCACCCTGCCTCTACCATAAAAGAAAGAACAAATAACTCTATTCGTTTTAGAGTAAACCTACGATTTAGTTTGTCTTGAATTCAACTTGAAACCCTTCCACATCGGTTAAAGCAATACAAGCTTATGTGTCAAATAAAGTTTATAGCTTGATTGTGAGACTATGTAGTTTTAGCGCTTTAGTCCATTTTTCTAACGTTATCCGCAAAAATATGCTTAAATTTGATTTTCTCGATATTCAGAGTCGACTGGAAATAAGCAAACAACTGACATCACGTATAGCTAACGCTGATTCGCGCCGAGCTCTCTTCCTAAACAATAATAGACCAATTGGTACATTTTTTTTTACGAAATCGTGAATAGCAAAATATTATTATATCATCTTTCTTAAAAGCGCTCATGTTTAAGGAGCGTATGCAGTTTATGTATGAATAAAATAAACATACCCGCATGCATAGAACCTTATCAATAAAAGCAAAAGAAAAAAAAAAAAGTAAATACTATGTCCTGAGTTATTATATTTGATAATAATATAAACAGTTACAGTAACACACAATAGCATTTTTTTACTTAACGTAAATAAGTAAAAAAAATAAACTTTCTTCCCTTTTGCTTTGCATATTTCTTTTTGCCTTTTTTCTATCTCTCATTCTCTAATTTTGTATTATATTTTTATTCTTTGTGTAAAAAGTACAGGGAATCGCTAAATTTCTTCTTCTCCGTGAGTCACAATTTTACAAAGAGGCAGAGAGAGAGAGAGAAATGTACTTAAGCTCAGTACTCGACGACAAACAGTTTATTTACAATAACTGTTTTTGTTGTGATTTATTAAATTTTAAAGCATTTCACTATATTTTTAAAGCAGAGTAATATGCAAAATGAACAAAAATAGGTTAATTTTCAAATCTTATGATTTCTTATGGATTTGCTGAAAGTCTTTAAAAAAAATTCTTAACGAACAAGAAGAAAAAGAGAATAGCCTGCCCATCTGAATGCTCTTCGATGTCCTAACGTAAATATTATGATGATCATCATAAATATCGATGAGACAGAAAAAGTTTTTTAATTTTAATTTGACTTAATAAATTTTTTAATTATTCTTCAATATATTCTTTAATAAAATTAGATATGTGACATCAAATACAAAATAAGAATACAAAATATTTTATGAATCTATTCAAATATATTTTTTGTAAAATTTTCACTTTAATATGGAATTCGGAACTTGATTTCCCTCATTCATTCATCAATACATAATGCGCCCGGTTGCCTTTCAGCTTTGAAAGTCTAGAAAACTGAAACTTAAACAAGAAATATTTGTACTGCATATCATAACATCCGTATCGTATTTATTTCAAATCGTAGCTGTAGTTTAGAAAAATGGAAATTTAAAATTATCAGTGTTTTTCTTATTGTAACTTTTGAACTTTTGAACCAACGAGAATTATAAAAACGAATGTAAAGCCAAAATGATCTCTTAATAAGAAGAAATGTAAAAGACAAATATTTTAATTATGATTTCAACAGACGGACAGACATAGATAACTAAATTCTTTCACATCAACGAAAAATATATAGCATATATAAGCGTGAATTTCAAAAAAACTAAGTCTTCTTTTTTTCAAAAAATTTCGGTGGCTTTTAAATTCAAAAATAAAAAAAAAAAGTAAAAATGAATTCGAATAATCGAATAATAATCGGACAAAGAAGGTAGAAAATTGTAATGCGTTCGTAAAATATTTGTGGATACTTCTTATCTTAAATGGTTATATAAAAATTTCAAAACAAACTGTTTATCAGAAATATGCCAATAAACTGATCGCGCTCCTTTATTTATTAAAATTTTAGATGGCACTGGATTACATATTTGTTTTAAATATTGAAATCAATGTTTCTTAATGATCATTTCTAAGTTTTAAGTTACTTGGTTCATGTGACCGATTGATTGTAAGTAGATCGCATCCATTTCCATGGCCAAAAATTACGAACATCTGAGACAACTTTTAGTTTTTTACCTTTGCTTTTGACGACTGAGTAAACTCTAGAAAAATGTGGTGCACGGTGGAGCATATCGAAATTGATTTCCCTATTTACGCCTTCGCCGTATTTGAAGCATTAGCAAATTTTTACGCTTTTTTCTACCTTTTCTTAACACAGACTCTTCAAATAACTAATTCCTGGTACTATTTATGAAAGTGTGTTACATAATATTGCAAGCAGAAAAAAAAAAAGATATTTAAGTCGCATGGCTTTAAAGGTGGAAAACTTATTGCTTTTTCCACATACTTGTACATCTGTGCATGCCACACATGCCAAAGAAAAATAAAATATAAACCATGAAATATACACGAAGAAATCCACATATATACAAGAAGAAAAACACAATGCACAACACAACAATATATATATATATATATATATATATATATGTTTAAACATACATATATATATATGAACAATTGCGGAAAATCCCAGTTGCACGTATATCATGCACTTGAAAAGAAAAAGAAAAAAAACTGGAAAAAAAATTATACTAAAGTAACACTTTGAAGACGTGATTCCTTTGTTTTACATGCTGTTACTTTACTCGCAAAATAATTTATATAGGCTGCAAACTTCAAAGGAAGAATTCTGACTTGGTTCGCGTTTCGCGCCGGGAAGAGGGTCCTTACGATGAAATAATAAATTTTGCCAGAACTAATTGAAAATATGTATGTGTGTATATAAAATTACATAAATAATTATTATGTGGAACACATTTCTAAAGCAAATAGAACACTAATATTTAAAAGTTTTAATAACAATATAAATAATCATACGCAGATCTAAGTTATTTGCTATTTAATCGCTTTCAGTTGATATTGAAAATTTCTCTCTATTAGAAATACCGCATCTGCAGAAAATTATATTTCTAGCATTCTATAATTCTATTAATTTTTGTTATCATTTTGACTGCAATTGTTTAACAAATGTTTTAAGGCCGCGTTCTCTTCTTTTTCATTTTCATATATCGCTATACTTCAAACTCGCTGGACGAAAGCATTTTTTTTTTAATTTTCTTGTATTGTATAATATATTAAACTCCATTACTGGTTTTTAAGAAATTAAAAATTTTAACGATAATGGCAACAAAATAAAGAAACCTAAGAAAGTAAGACCAGTGTTGATTCAGTCAGACAACACGTCTCACTAAAGTATCATAAGAGTATCGCAATATGAAACCGAAAGTTAAAATGTTGTCACTAAATCTTATGATCTCGTAATAATACAACGAAGTTTTTCCGACTCAGAATAAAGTTCATTCTGCAACTAATTGAAATTTCATTAACCCCTGCAACGTACGCGATATAAGGTGTGTTATGTTAATTACAATGCTTGCAACACTTACAACGGGGTGAGACGAATCCAATTTTTATTATACCAACGCATTCAGAATCTGCTTTAGAATCGAAGCCATATCTTCTACCTCCTCGGGGTCGCAGCTATAAACGCCATACCAGACTTTTAACACATGGCGGCTAAAGGGCGATTAAGGTTTTAACCACTGAAACCCGGCGTCGGGTATTTTTCGGATTGTAGGAGGAAGCTCGAGAGTTGGTTCTATATTAGATGACTTCTCTTCTCGATAGTTCTCTGCTATTAGGTCATAACACTACTGTGGCATGGCAGTTGTTATCTACGACTGATTAAGGTAGTAATTGAACTGGGAACACAGGAAACATTAGCAGAATATTTCGATGTCTTTCCAAGCAAATAATAATCCGTAAAATTACGTGGGAAAGTTCACTTCCGAGAGAATACATTGTTGCCTGATCGCTGGTGCAGGGCTTCGGGGAGTATCGACGTGGTTGTTGGTAAATAAGCTGGGTTTATCCTCTGAACCGAGGGAAACTCTGGACTGTACCCAGTGTTCTGGTACTTTGGGAGTTACGGAGCCCGCCTTATGGGGATTGTTCCAAAGCCCGAAGGACTTTGCATCAGGAAAATCAACCGTAGAGCAGTGATTTGTTAAATTTTAATGAAGCGAAATGAGCACCGAGGATGATGCACGCAGTGGACGCCCCAAAGAGGCTGTTATCGACGAAAACATCAAAGAAGTCCACAAAATAATTTCGGATAACCGTAAAGTGAAGTTGATTGAGATAGCTGAGACCCCAAAAGATATCAATCATTCACGATATGTCCAATGTTGGACAAATATTTGGATATGCGAAAGCTCTGTTCAAAGTGGGTGCCACCGCGAGCTCACCGTCGAACAAAAACAACAACGAATTGGTGATTCCAAGCAGTATTTGAAGCTGTTCAATCGTAATAAACCCGAATGTTTGCGTCGATATGTGACAATGTATGAAACGTAGCTCCATCATTTCACACCGGAGTCCAATGGACATTCAGCCGAGTGGACTGCACGTGATGAACCGATTATTTTGAGGCTAAAGACAAATCGTACTATAAAAATGGTATCGAAAAATTATATGACCACTATGATCGTTGTATCGCCCTCGAAAGCAACTATATTGAATAATAAAAGTTCAAATTCTATCAAAAAAAAAGAATTTTTTTATATTAGCCTACGAACTCTTCAGCCCACCTGATAATTGAGAGTTTTGTTTGATGTTGTGTTGACGAATGGATACCTTTGTAATTGTAAAACTCTGATGACTAATATATCCGCAATCATACTTCCGTCTTACGAAAACTTTATCATTATACTGTCTTAGAACCATTAACCGTAACTATAGCTGTAAATTTCGTCTAAACCTTAAATTTAAAATTCTAGACTAAAAACTTTAAAATTCTGATAGAATTCTTTAAACGCTCAATAAATCAATTTTTTGATAATTGTAAGCTGACCTAAAGGTAGATACAGTTGATTTTTCAACGATAAAAATGAAATGAATGATAAAAAAGAATTTGAGACATATGTTCCTTTATAACACTTTGAAGTCGTAATCGCAATTTGAGCAAACAAATAGACAAACACGTGGAAAAAGCTTTATCGATTCCACTATTTGTGCATACTTTTATGCGTTAAAAATATTTGGCAAATAGTATAATATATACAAAATAGAAAGACCGAGCAGGGACAACCAGACAGACAAATGGAAAAGAAACATAAACACATAACATTA
This sequence comes from Glossina brevipalpis, assembly GCA_000671755.1. Lineage (NCBI taxonomy): Eukaryota > Metazoa > Arthropoda > Insecta > Diptera > Glossinidae > Glossina > Glossina brevipalpis. Next base: position 792,528 of record KK351012.1, read on the forward strand.
AATAAAGGAGTAAAACAATAGAAACGGGAACGAAACCTCATTCAACATTTTTTGGAGGAAATTTCCTCATCCTACACAGACGGTGACAATTAAAGTTAACACATCCTCTAATAAAAGATAAATAATAAATGCAATAACATAAAAGAAGAAGCAATTAACGCTAAAAAAGATTAACAAAATAACTTATGTAGCCGATTTTGGTAAACAATAGGTCAACTCGCAAATCCAAGTTGCCAAAAAGTATCCAAACAACGTAAATGCATTCATACATACACGAATACCTGTGAGCGCATACATATTTGTGTATATGTTTGTGTTCATATATGCATATATATATATATATATATATATGTATATCAATAGCTTTTAAGCCCAATAACAAAACTAAAACACGTAACCAAACTATAAACGACTGAGGGGAAACGACCAAAAAAAATTGTAAATAATATTTTTAAGATTTAGTCGTTGTGAAGCAGTGCTACTGGTAAAACGGACGAAACTCTTTAGTATTTTTGCGGAGAAAAAATTTCACGTGTATTAATTTCAAATCTACTTTCGAAATTAAAGTGAACTTATTTTCCGATAAATTATTGTTCAATTAAATTGCAAAAAAAAGTGAATTTGAGAAAATTTAAAGAAAATTTAAACCTTAAGAATTAGTCACCCCTCGGGCGGTATTTATATAATTAATAAAGAATATAAAAAAAAATCAAAAGTTTTGCTCATAAGAATACCCTTACGCCTAATCGGTCTATTCTATTCTATTGTCTATTTTGTTTAAGAAGTTTTATTTGGAACTCACAACCATTTTTAAGTCTAACTTTCAAATCTCTATTTCATATGGACAGTAGATTAATGAAAGGGGAAGGGAAGTTTGATACGTTTGTGTACTAAAACAATTTCAGCCTTTTCACTATTATAGAAGTGTTTTGCTGGGCAGATCGCACCAATATTCAAACTCGATCGTTGGAATAAAAACGAATTCATTTTTAATTTTTAATTCAATTTTTCTCATTCAGAATCTTAAAAATTGACTATGACAATGAATTTCAAAAGACTATGTTACAGTGCATTATAAACATAATGACGAAATCAAAATAAGCTGGTGGTGGTAGTAAATAAGTTGTGTGCTTTTTTCTTTCTAGAATAATTAGACTTAGCATTCAGTTTAATAAAAGAAGACATAATTTGTTCGTTGCATACTGAAATTCTTTTTAAACTTTTAATCGAATCAAATACGTGTCGGAGTCAAAAGTGCAAAAATGATTCCAATTTAAGATTTTCTTAAACTTTTTTCTATTGGGAGTTTGCCTTTTATTTTTAAAATATGAATTTAATATGAAGTTAGTATTTAAATCGTGTACTTTTTTGTGTAATCTTTTTGGAAATGTTTATCAACAACAACAAAATTGCAAAAAATGCAAAATTTATGGAAGATATGTGTAATTTTGAAATAATAATGCATGAGTATCAAGTTTTGAGTAACGAAAATGGTAGATTTTACTCGTTTTAGATATAGCAATCGAATTAATTGAAGTTTGTAGAAAAGAGTTTTCAAAAAAATATTTAAAAAAAAACTATTGTATGTAAAAAATCTTCTGCAAAACAACTGCAAACTGAAAAAGTTGAAAACAACGGAAAAAACGGAGAAACGAAACAAAAATACACAAAACATAAGAATTAAAGAAGACAGACAGATTGTTGTCTACACCACGATAATGCAAATGTGCGACGACAGTGACGAAAATTCGCCGTTTGTTTTGCTCACACCACCAAAAAAATCTTGGGTCAGTCTATGTAACCTTATGCATTGCAAAAACATATATATCTTTTTTACGTATTGTGCTCTTATCCCAAGTTTCTCACCTAAGATAAATATTGTATAATCTTAGGTGCTTGCTTTTATTTTGGTCAGCAATTTCTACAGGTAAAAATGATAAAGTAAAGTAAAGAAATATCAGTGTACATAATGATTAAAGTCGATGCTTTTGATTTTCCACTACCTAAAATAATAATTTTCCATTTAATATTATTGAGTAATTTAGTACATGCAAAAGTTAATGATGCTACGCTTAAAATTACATTTTCGACATTCATTACATTTGTTATTTGATTTGAAGAAGCCCGTCCGAACACTTTTACAAATTTATGGTGATGCTGCTTTATCATATTCCAATTGTCGGTTTAAACGGTCAATGACAAAGAACGGCCTTGAAAACCAAAAATGTTCAAAGACAGTGAATTGCAAAACTTATTGGACGAAAACCCAGTTCAAGTTCTCAAAGAACTTTCGAACAACGTAACAGTTCGCGAATCACTTTTTTGTAGACGATTACATGCAATGGAAAAGATCCGAACAGAGGGAAGATGACTGCCACACGAAATGATTGAAAACGATACATCGAATCGGTTGCTTGCCCGACAAAAAACACAAAAGATTTCTATGGCGTCCTGTGACTGGCGATGAAAAGTGTATCTACTACGACAAACCTAAGTTCAAAAATTCATAGGTTAGTCTAAGACATCGATCGACATCGACATTGAAGCGGAATATTCATGATCATAAACTTTTGCATAGAGTGGGATTCCGAGCTGCTAATACCGAAAGAAACTGATAGTGCAGACGTCTACCGACGTCAATTAAACGATTTATTGTCGCCAAAAAGACGAGCGACAACAGCTAACAGACGCAAAGTCATACTTTTGTGTAACAATGTTCGACGGCACGTTTCAACGATACGCTGGTGCAGTACGAACGAAAAGTTCTGCCTTACTCAACGTACTCACTAGACATAGCGTCTTCTGATTACCACTTATTCAGATCGATGCAACATGGCTTGGCTAGCACGCAGTACCATAAAGTTGGAGAAATGCGACAGTAGATCGATTTATGGATAACCTCAAAAGCCTCGTCCGATACGGTATCGTTACCAGATTGATGGAAAAAGGTTGTAGAAAATGTTGGAAAATATCTTGATTAATATATATTATATCAATTTTTCTCAATAAACGGCTTTTTCAATTAAAAAAATGACCAAAATTGACGCAGGCACCTGTTATGATCTATATTAATAGCTATTTCCCCATAAAATTTTTATAGGACTCAGTTTTGAATGATTGAAATATAGGTTAAATTCGCCTTAACTTCTCGTAAAAAGTTATAGTAAAATTTAAATCAAATTAATGAACGTACAAAAAACCACGACTAAATTCACATTGAATCTTAGATCAATAAGAAATAATTGGAATTCGTAATGTTTTTTAAAAACGGAATTTCAAATTTGACTATGATTCTAATTGTATTTCTATATATATACGACGCAGAAGTAAGGTGGCTTCAATCGATCTCTCTAATATTAAATATGAATGTGAAATATAATAAAAAATTTTGAAATGATTTCATTTTTAAAAACAAATAAATTGAAAGTCTATGTGTGGGTAATTTTCAAATTATTGCATATTTCAAAAAAATTATGTGTATACAATCATATGATATGCAATTTATATGCATGTTGTCACTCATGCATTTAAATTAATGAATTATTTATTATATGACCATGAAGCTAACTATTCAATTTTTAATTACTTCGTTTGTCTATAATGTTTAAAGAATCGCATCAATTTATTCAGATCAAATTTTTAATATTAACGCGATCATGGATCTATTAATATTCTAGGTTATATAATAGGTTTGTACAAATAAACTCGTTCTAATTTTAAATGTAATTTGGGAAATTCAATCTAGAGTATACATACAGCGGGTTGGGTTGCGGTTTTAATTTTTTTTTTTTTTTTTTAAAATACGGTAAAATTTAAACCCAAGTCAAGAGACTACTTTTCTACCCCTGATCAAAAATGTACACACCTAACGCAATCATCAACAATGCAATCTTTGCTAACAAAATGTTAAAAAAAATGAACTCTACTAGACCGTAGTAAATATTTATTTCATTATCTTTCTTTAAATAAAGTATAATTCAAGAATATAAATATATATATATTTATATATCTTTGTGCTTTCTATCCCTTCAATATGTGATTTTAATTGTATACATTGGCATAGCGTCCATTCCTGTAAACATGACAGCTTAAATGTAATATAATATAAAATGAAACAATTAATCCCAAAATGTATGCTAAGTAACATCGTATATATAAGTAGTTTTCAAATGTAAAAATCAATTGAGAATTTAATAAAGTCGCTAAAATGAGAGCTAAACCGAGAACATGTCCGATAGAATGAAAAAAAAGATAAAGAGAAAGAGAGTACAAATGAAAATGTAATGAAAATTTAACTTCATCCTTCGAGTAAACAATAAAATATGTTAAATAAAACCAAGTTTCCAATGAACCAATGGGCTTAGCTTGAGTGAATGAAAAATAAAAACAAAATATGGAAAACATTTCAATTATTTAAAGTAAATTTAATGAATATATTTTATATTAATACACTAACAAATAATTAATTCATGAATTTAACCGAATGAATGAAATCACTACCACGATACATACATAAAATTTGCATTACTATACAATTACATAAAGCTTTTTTCATTAAATAAACTGCGAATTATTCACAGACGATTGAACTAAATTGATTTTTGTGCTAAAGATTTGCGAATTCTACTCTTTACACCGCTTAAGATAACAATCAAGCTGCGGCTATTCTCTTTGTTTAAAGAAATATAACTTTAATAAGTCCACCAGCTCGCGTCTCTACCAACTTCTATATTAAAACTTTTATTTAACTATGCCTTTTGTAGCATTGTATTGCATTAAGTTGCGTAATAACAATACTCCTTTTAACCTTGATGGGCAGAGATAAAAGATAAATGTTATTAATATATAAAAAAGCATATAGTATAGTATAGCATACTATAGGCTCTTTAAAAAGGATATCAATTGACTCACAGATCTTATATACTCTTCTTAGATGGTGAATGTTTTAAACTCTCAAATCAATCTCTCTGAGAATACAGCTAATTTATTGCAAAATTTTTACCTAATGGTGAAAGCGATGATTTTTTTTTTCTTCTTTTCCTATGCCGATCGTTGAGCATGCGTTCATCTTGCAACATATAAAAGGAAACTTCTCTCAGAGATTATATAAAATAAATATATATTCTTGATCAGCATTAAACTCTCTCAATCAACTTAAGTATGTCTATTCATCCGTACGTATGTTAGCGTTTGATAAACACTCACTTCATCATAAATATTTAGATACCGGCTTCAAATTCGACAGAAACATTCAACATTTTTGCTAGAAAATTGATATTAAAATTGGGCCCATTAGCTGTTGGTCAAAGAATACGCCGATTTCATGACATGAACTGAGAACATCTCTGTCTACTGTCACAAAAATCGGATTTTTTACCAGTTAGTTATAAACTATAGCAGATGCAAAGAAAATATCCACTTCTACTTCTAATTCTATAGATAATCCAAGTATACCTGTGCAAAAATATAAAAAATTGACAAATCCCACTCGATATTATGTAGTATCAAACTTTCTTTTTTTCCTCTTAAGTATACACTTAGATTTGGCCCAAGCCCTATATAGTTTTCTTCTTTGTTTTTATTTATTTATTTTTTTTTTTATTTTAAGAAAATACGTTAGAATGTAACCTAGCTGCCTTCATTTATAAAATTGCGAAAAGATAAAATTCTTTCCTTCATTTATCTTTCATTCATATGCTAATATAAACCGTAGAATATATTTATTTACGCAACTGAAGACCAATACTAACACATGTTTCGGTTTACGAAAATACTTTCTAAGACTTTCTAATCTTAGAGAAAACATTACCAACAATTGTAGCTATATATGAAATTTTGTTTTTTTTTTTTTTTTTTTTTTTTTTTTAACATAAAAACCCCAATGGGTTGGTAAACTTAACTCAAAACTATGCATAAGAATGATAAAAATGATTTTCTCTACTTCAAAACATAAATTAATTAAACTCTTTGATATTTCAATCATATTCACTTGAGATATGCTGAATACTGAATATATTCCTTTTTCTTAAGCAATAAATATGCAATTTATTATTTTAAATGAAACTAACCATGCAAGTTTTCAGTATTAACCGAGTACGAGATAGCTTACCCTAAGTTACTTTTTATACCCAAGCCTAAGTAACTATATGTCAACGGATAAATATATCTCAATGTATAGCATTCAACAGTGACGGCTCTTTCACATAACTTCGTTTCGAACGTGTTCTTTAAACGACTATTTGACCATGATAGGCCATTTTACTTCAAATATAGTCCTGTTGGAAATAGTAAAACAGTTCAGTACAGCACCGTTGTGATTATCAAACGTTGGCGCGTTATCGATAATTCCGATCACATATTCTCTTCACATTCTATAGTTCTGCATTTTACTGATTCTTAATGTTATGAAGACAACAAGGCTATTCGAATTTTTACACTAGACACAAGGGTATAATTACATCAAGTTGAAAGTAACGAACATAAAATTGTTTTGATCATACTAGAAATTTAACAAAGAATGTAAAATATTTCTAAAAGTTGGTAGAAAAATAAACAATTAAACAAGAGCCAGGACATTATCTTCAAGAAAGCAGATAAAAGAAGAGTCCACATAGATAAGATGTAACATAGATGTAGATTTCGAATTTGGTTTAGTTTCTTCAATTTTGTTTAATATTTATGAATATACCAATACGTGTTCAGTTTCAGACAGGTTTCAAACAGGAGTAATCGTTCGATAAGTAGACAGACAATTTATTATCGATGTGTTGATAAAATTTACATGAATGAATATGTGGGTGAGAATAGATTTATCACAAATTTTAATACTTGTTATGTGCAAATGATTCATGATAAGCGTTTACATAAACCCATACCAGGCCATATCTATGTGTAAATATGTGTAACCATGAAACAATCAAAATAATTAAATTTCGAAATAAATGCAATGGACATGTATGAATGTAAGCACATCATAGAGTATGTATTTTTAATCAGACAATGAAAGAATGAAAATTTTAAAAAATTGAAAAAATGGCCCTTTATGTATGAGCAGAATGAATAAAATAATTTAATTTAAAAAATCACTGTCAGAATTTTTCATATAAACTCCTCTCATTTCATTTTTGATTGCGTATTTTTTAGGGATTTTTTACGAATTTTGTTTTTTTCATCTATAAAATGTTGCAATATTGACTGTTCATTCTTTTTTTCACATTTTTGTTCTATCCTCTATTTATTTATCTTTTTTCTTTTTTCTTTTTTCTTTTTTTTTTTCATTGATAGCCTGCGAGTTATGGCAAAAAAAATGGCATGTGGTATGCATCGCCTGGCAACCAAGGTTGGGGCTCAAAGCCAACGAGTCGGAAACCATCAATTATGGAAGCGGATTTGGGTACATTATCAACCACATCAGGTTCGATAAAGCGTAGTGCCGGACGTGTGATACGTATTATCAATAATTTGGATCATTCCGTACAGGTAATAATATTGACACGTACGCAGCAGCAAAGCACACATATATACGATACACAGCAATAGGTAAAAATTGAAAAGTGTAAATACTTAAATTCTCTATATAATCTGAACTGCATGAAAACTTGATTGCATACGCTAAGATACATATATGAATATAGAAAAGGGAAACAAAAGCAATGCAAATAAAATAACCCAGTTGATTACCAAAATAAGTGAGCTTTAAAAAATGCTAAAAAAGATTTCAAAAACGAATCGTTATACACCAATGTATGTATACACATATCAAAGGGATTTTCTCATCTCTTCTCTAAAATCGATTGATATTATAGAGCAACTAAGCGGGGTTTACGTTTGTTATAAACAAACTAATGCTTATAATTTCACTGTTCGTTGTTACAATTTCTTAATATATGGAAGTGCAAATAGAGATCCGAAAAGTTTACAGATTTCTCCATGTTGAAATTTTCTTTAGAATTTCCATAATCGGCAACAGTACGAACACGACAAATGATGAAAAATCTACGAATCAATGAAATAAAGTAAAAAAGAGCACAGAACAGAAAAGAGTAAGAAGAAAAGAAAAACAGAGCCTTCCGATAAATCCGGACACAAACTAAATCCAATAGCTCAAGTGGTTTTCAAAGTATGCATTATACACAAATATATAAGAGATAGTGCAAATTAAGTTCTAGCCTTGGCAGCCTCAATAAACATTTTAGGAGTAAAAAACTGAAAATTGACGAAATATGTTCACAAATACACCTGTAGTAGCTAACAAAAAAAAATAAATAAAATAACTGCGAAAAAAAGCGACATATTTAACATTAACTTCGTACCTTTACCAAATAAATAAGAAACTCAGAAATATTCAAAAAAATCATATAAATAATCGGTTTAAAAATGATTTCAATCGAACCACTTATACAAAACAGTGCGATTTTCTTACATTTGTTTAACGGCTGGAAATGGATATTTATGAACTAGCGAACTTGGCTCTCTTATATATATGTTTCACATTCGCACTGAATAGAAATTTTTCAGAGATGATTAGCCTATTGACAAAAAAAAAAACGATATTAACTTATACTATTGAACACTTCAGATAACGACGTCACTTCAATAGTGAAAAAAGCTAAAGGACACGAAATGCCACAAAAAAAAAAAACTATTCTTATAATGGACACAATATGTACTCGTTTCCAAAAGAAGAAAGGAAACACCGAAAAAATCAATTGTTTACAATTTGTATTTATGAAAAACTTTTCGCTATAATCGTACTTTTTGTTAAAAGGTTTTATTGCAGCTAAAATCACGGTCAACTTAGCTATATGAACCTACATTTTTACATTTGAATTCAATCAGTAGAAAATGCAAAAGTAGGAGCGCCAGAGCGTTTTACACTGTTGAAATGTCGATTCAACCTTAGCCTTAGCCATCAATATCGTATTTATTGCCCAGATAAAGCAACAACAAAAATAAAGGATAGTAAAAAACAAAAAATTTTATGGCATGTCAGTAATTGTATTTTTTTGAAATTTCTTCATTTTTTTTTTTGAGATTTAAATCTCAAAGCATATATTAAATAATTATACTCTAAAAACTAATGATAGGATAGAGGTATTCTGCAATTTCACACGTTTTACTCTGTAAAAATATTTCATATTAAATAAGCAAGAATTACTTAATATAAATGTTGAAGAAATTAGTAAAAAAAAAAACCTGTTTATACAACAACCGAATTACCTGGTGGGCTGAAAAGTTGGTAGGCTAACATAGAAAAATTCTTTTTTTTTTTGATAGAATTTGATTTTATTATTCAATATAGTTGCTTTCGAGGACGATACAACGATTATAGTGGTCATATAATTTTTCGATACCATTTTTATAGTACGATTTGTCTTTAGTCTCAAAATAATCGGTTCATCACGTGCAGTCCACTCGGCTGAATGTCGATTGGACTCCGGTGTGAAATGATGGAGCTACGTTTCATACATTGTCACATATCGACGTAGATATTCGGGTTTATTACAATTGAACAGCTCCAAACATTGGCACACACTTTGAACAGAGCTTTCGCATGTCCAAACAATCATTCACGATATGTCCAACACATTCCTTTGATATCTTTAGGGTTCCACCTATCTCAATCAACTTCACTTTACGTTTATCCGAAATTATTTTATGGACTTCTTTGATGTTTTCGTCGGTAACAACCTCCTTGGGGCGTCCACTGTGTACATCATCCTCGGTACTCATTTCGCCTCGTTAAAATTTAGCAAATCACTTCTCTACGGTTGATTTTCCTGGTGCAAAATCCGAATAATGTTTATCAAGCCAATCCTTGGCTCCAATAGTATTTTTTTTCGTATTTTTTTATTAACACACGAAATTCCTTTTTATCCATTTTTTCAAACTAACAAAAGTTGCTTCACTAAAAATGCTATAACTCACATACTAACTTACGGAAAATATGTTATGAACTCGCATAGCAGTCGATTTTATTGCTAAACACATTTTTACATCCCAAATCCATGAGTAATTAATAAAAATATTTCTTCTTAGTTTGGCTAGTTATCCAATGGTTCGTAGAACTTTTTAACTGCCCCGCTGGATGTAAGCGGCCAAACCAATGCTTTTTTTTTTATTTTAAAAACGTATTATATATAAACACGTATTACGTAGGATAGCTCGTATAATTTAACCAACTATAAAGCATGTGATTAAGACACATTTTGGCTATAGTAACGGAGACTTATGGCGATTGAAACGGCCTAACAGCGTTGAGAGAAAAAAGTAACACTTTTCTGGCATTATACATCCTGACATTATGCACGATTTATGCTTTACATTACAAATTACTCAGGCTGAAAAATAAAAAATAAATAAGTGCACAAAAAAAAAAACAACTAAAGGGAGCGACAAATAAGGGAAAGCAAGTTAACGATATTAAATACGGAATATACGGTATGCGTATCCAACGAGTTAATTTCTCTGGTGATACAATAACAAAGGCAACAAACAATTAAAACAACTACAATAACAACAACGGTATAGATGTGAAACTCGTTAACAGAACCTAAGGTGTTTTGCGAAAGAAAAAAAAGCCAGAAAAAGAGGAACATAACCACATGAACATGTTATATACCGTTAACGTACTGAAAGTTAAAGCATACTTTGAGGTGTTTGATATTAAATGATTTTTTATAGAGACTAATTGCTTAAAACGAGGTTAGATTAATGTTTTGGATAAACTAGAAAATGGTGAATCGTGAACATGCCTGCCTACACTTTCACATTCTCTCACAGCGTGGGTATGTCAATCTTCAGCTTGTGTTTGAAGAAATATTCTTATTTTTATATTATTATTTGAAAATTTTGCAATGAAGTTTAGTGATAAATAGTCAGCAATATGTGTTTCTTAATTTATAATAATTCCACATATACCTACACATTTACGTAAATAAAACGAAAATTTATATTGATTTAAATCACAAGGAATTAAAATTGAAATGAAAAGAAAGATTGAATGTGACCACTTAATGAAGATTTTCAAATTTCAAATAACATACAATAAGATGTCCCGAGCGCTACTAACTTTTTCTAAGCTTCTCTTCCGCTTTTACTTGCAGTGTCGTGTTCTTCTCAATTTGCGTACTTCACAGCCGTTTGAAGAAGTACTAGAAGATTTGGGTCAGGTATTAAAAATTAATGGAGCTAAAAAAATGTACACTGGAACGGGGCAAGAGGTAAAGTGCAAAAAACTTTTCAAATAACCAGCCTTAATTGATAGAAAGTAAACGTGCCCTTCTTATAGGTACGCAGTTTCTCCCAGTTACGCAATGAATTTGCAGACGTTGATACTTTTTACTTAGCTACGGGGACTGCATTAATTGCTGGCTCACCAATACGTAGATCGCGTTCAAGACCTTCAGTTGTGGCCGCCGCCCCGGTGCTTCCAACAGAGGATGTTCAGAAAGTTCCTTTACGTGGTGCTCGACCACGCAGTAAATCGCGTCCCCGTATATTATATGCTCCCGAAAGTGAAATTTTGCGCACAAACGGTGAATATAGTATGCTGGATGTCATGAAAGAGGATCCCACAAAAGTGACTATAAGAGGTCTAAGGCGCACTTTTTATCCACCAGCACATCATGCGCCCGCAGATAATACACCGCCAGATAAGAAACTACAATTACAATGGGTGTAAGTGATGCGCAGAAATGAAACTGAAATCCTTCAAAGTTTAATTTCTCACGTGTTTCGTAGTCATGGTTATCGTGGTATTGATGCCAGACGCAATCTTTGGGTTTTGCCCTCCGGCGAACTATTGTATTATGTGGCTGCTGTAGCTATTTTATTAGATCGGGATGAAGATGCACAACGGCATTACATAGGTCACACCGAAGACATTATGTGGTAAGTCACTACTATGCTATTTAAAATATCTATTTTTTTGTCACCAAGCTTTGTCGGTCGAACAGCATGGATATTCATCCATCACGCGAATTAGTGGCTTCAGGGCAAAAGGCTGGTCGCGATCGTAAATCTCAGGCTCACGTGCGTATCTGGAGTACTGAATCTCTGCAAACTCTTTACGTTTTTGGCATGGGTGAGCTAGATATGGGTGTCACCGCGGTGGCTTTTTCACAACTGGTAGAAAAACAACACTATAATCTCCTGCTAATTAATTTTATTAAATAAACTAGCACTCTTTCAGAATGGAGGCAGTTACATATTAGCAGTTGATAGTGGACGTGAAAGCATACTCTCCGTTTGGCAGTGGCAGTGGGGACATTTATTGGGTAAAGTAGCAGTAAGTGTTAAACTAGATCAAAAAGTCTTGTTCCACAATCTCTAAAGTATCAACATATTTTTTTAGACCTTGCAAGAAGGCTTGTCCGGAGCGGCTTTTCATCCATTGGATGATAATTTAATAATAACTCATGGACGCGGACATTTGGCATTTTGGCACAGACGTAAAGATGGTTTTTTTGAGCGTACTGATATAGTAAAGCAGCCATCAAGATCTCATGTTACCTCAGTGCAATTTGAACCGGATGGTGATGTAATCACCGCCGACTCAGACGGTTTCATAACAATTTATTCGGTCGATTCAGATGGAGCTTATTTCGTACGAACTGAATTCGAAGCACACACTAAAGGTATCGGTTGCTTAATTATGTTAGGTGAAGGTACATTGTTGTCAGGTGGCGAAAAAGATCGGAAAATAGCAGCCTGGGATTCCTTACAGAATTATAAAAAAATTGCTGACACCAAGGTAATTTATTCATTAATAGGTTTTACAGGAGGGTAAATAAAAAATGAAGGGACTTCTTTTAGTTACCAGAATCCGCAGGCGGAGTACGCACCATTTATCCTCAACGTCCTGGCCGCAATGATGGTAACATTTACGTGGGAACTACGCGCAATAACATACTGGAGGGATCTCTACAGAGGCGCTTCACACAAGTTGTTTTTGGACACGGTCGCCAACTATGGGGCTTAGCAGCGCATCCCGAAGATGAGCTCTTCGCTACTGCTGGCCACGATAAACATATAGCTTTATGGCGTAAGAGCAAACTAATATGGACCATTCAAACGGGATATGAATGCGTTTCATTAGCTTTTCATCCATTTGGTACGGCCCTAGCTGCAGGCAGCACTGAGGGTCATTTGTTGGTTATCAATTGTGAAAATGGAGCGGTTATGTTGACCTTGCGCGTGTGCGGTTCACCTATAAACTGTGTAGCTTATAATCAAGGTAGGATGAAAGTGGTATAATATGTAAAATAATCAAATTAAATTTATCTCTGTTTTAAATCAATTCAGTGGGTGATATGATCGCCATGGGTTCACAAAATGGTAGCATTTATTTGTTTCGTGTATCACGTGATGGTTTCTCTTACAAAAAAGTAAATAAGATACGTGGTTCTCAGCCTTTAACACATCTAGACTGGAATATGGACGGTAACTTTATTCAAACAGTTACTATAGATTTTGATCTGTTATTCTGGGATGCTAAATCGTTGTCACCTGAACGCAGTCCAATTGCCATGAAAGATGTGAAGTGGTTAAGCAGCAATTGTACAGTTGGCTATCTAGTCGCTGGCATGTGGAGTAACCGTTATTACAGTAATTCAAACACAATAATTACTACTTGTAGCCGTTCAGCCTCTCAAGATATGTTAATATCTGGGGATGCCGATGGTTATATACGATTATTTAGGTAAGTAGTCCTACCCTTTAATGTCAAACATATCAATTGATTTTGCTACTCTTTTATTATAGTCACAGAAACAGTATAGATATTAATTTGTCTGCATATCTCCTATAACGGTCTAATATTCATCAAAATTTAGGCGGAGAGCTAAACTCTAGTAACAGGCCATTTTTCGGAGTAATCTCGAAAAAAAAGTATATATAGGAGCTTTTGAAATAGTGTTTACAATAAATTTTCAACTTGTAGTTTGTACAGCCAAATACGAGTACAAGGCACAAACTATCTATCGTAATATAGAATGATGTTAAAAAGTGTGACAAAAAGTTCGACAACGTTCGTTGTATAATTAATTTTAATGTAATAAAATTTTCCGGAAGAATTCGTCAGACTTTCTAATTAGGTTCTGTTCAATAGAAATTAGTCCAATAAAATATTACATTCGAATAAAATCTTTATTTTCCTTTGCCTCTCTCCCTCTCTTTCTCTATACATTGCCCTTGTTACGAAATTATAATGATACTATCTTCGATAGATACCCGTGCATGAGTCCTAGAGCGGAATTTCATGAAGCCAAGGTCTACTCGGGGATGGTAGCCTGCGCCCGTTTCTTATACGGCGATCATAGCATTATTACCGTAGGGGGCACTGATGCCTCTTTAATGGTATGGGATTTAATAGAAGAATAGCTGAAATGGCCACCGTGGCGCGCTGCTGCACAGTATGAGGCTCGCTATGCAGATTATTGGTCTCAAAGGCGCAGCTCTAAACAATCTTCTACTTTCGTGGATAGTGATTCATTGGAGTATCAATAATTTGAAGGTAGCATGTAATGTCGTAAGCTCTATTGATTGCGTTTCCTTTTATCATTATTTTATGAAAAATGTTTTACGGACATTCAAAAAATTAAAAAAAAAAATTAGCATTGTTGGAAACTTTTCAAATTCTATTATTGGCTTTTAATGCTGTTTGGCAGTAAAAAAAAACATACTTATATATTATTATTTAAATTGAAAACTTGAATTAATTATCGTTGCTCTTACCAATATTAATTGAAATGTTATGAACTGTTTCTTCCAGAAGCATAGTTCCGCTTCGAATATCTTATTATTAAGACTTTTTTCTGATTCATTTACATTATGAAGAGAACAAAGCAGAAAAAATAATGAGTAAAGCATGCCTTCAATCATTCTATCTACATCTCTTTACTTGCTTTACAGACTATAAGCCACAGGTGGACATAGTAACAAACTTTTTTATATATCATCTCATTTTAAACTTAACATCAAAACTACAATATTTTTATGTACTAAATAATACAAACAGATGCACTTGTAAAACATTAGTGAAAAATCCTTTAAAAAACTTTAGTGTTAAACCAAACGAAAATTGTTGTCTTTAAATGTGGAAATCTATTCCAAATGAAACTTAATAAATTGAAATAATTACCAACCTTTTGTTTTTTTTTTTTGTGTCAAATTTTGGAAACATGGCTTTTTATATAGCGCTATACGTAAGTTTTGGTTACAACGTAAGGTATTTGCAACGTACCGCACACGTGCAGTCCTTAATTAACAACACACCTAACAACCGTGACTTAATTGCAGAATAGTGAAGAAAGGGGAAAATATTATCAGAGAGAGCTAAATAACAAAAGGTCCTAAGAAATGTGTCTAAACAGATATCAGCAATGGGATTCGAGGGACCAATATGTTATTAATGAACACTATTTTAATTAATTTGTCCAGGTATTTCACTAGATAATTTTATCTTAAATATATTGTAAACAATTTGAATGGAAAGAATAAAAATGATGGAGCTGTTTTGAAAGAAAAGCGGTTTTCGAGAAAAACGAGTTTAACGTTCTTAAATGCTTTGTACACAAATTTATTTATTATAATAAATTTTTTATTGATTTTTTTTTTTATTACTCTGCAGAAGAGGGAAGGACAAGGAGATAAATTACTGGAGGGTAATTACATATCTTCTAAGTAACTTTTACCTTCGTCAAAGGCAAAAGTTGCTACATGTTTTATATATGACTAGCGTCATCACTTTCGCTCCTATCATTTATATTGGACGAATGAAGCAGAAATATGAAGTAATTTTAAATAAAAAAAAAAAAGAAAAAAAGAGTAATGATTTTCACCACTTTTCAATAAAATGATGTAATGATTTTCACTGATTTACCAGTCAGCGCAATAACATAAACACGTACTATGCAGCTGTAGACGAACAAAAATAAAAGTAACAAACTACATGGGATTTCAATTATAAGGAAATAATATTGCCCAATTGGTATCATAAAATGAGATTTGGAAATTTGTTCAAGGTAAGAGGATTAACTCATTGGTTTCAACGAAAGTAATTGGTCAAGTGTATTAGATCGTCTATCGTCTATTAAAGCATTATTTTTATTTTATAAATTTATACATTATATAACACAAAAGTAAACAAATTGCTTTAAAAAAGTAACTTTACTTTTTTAAAATAATATTCGCTGGACAGTCCTTCGCGCTATTATAAAGTTATAAGTGACTTAACAAGAAGTAAACAAATAATAAGTGAGTATCTTTTTTTTTTGTTTGTATAAATTCAATTAAGCACTTATGATTCGAGGTTAACTTCGAAGAAACAAGTAGATGAAGTGCTGCGTTTCATTGAAGGCTACCCTAAAATGGATCGATCAAATTTCTTCTGAATAGATTGCGGGATGATTTAAGAAAGGAATTAAATTCAATAGAAGTATTGGTTTCCTGAGTAGACTCTTTCATTGCAATGCCTCCAACCATGCGAATCGTGGCACGTTCAAAGAAATCTAAAGTTAACTGACTCAATTTTTATTTCACAGTCATAAACCTTAGACATAAAATGATCATTCTGTTTATGCTGCGGTTCCTTTTGCGTTTAATGCAAACTCCTTCATTTGGTGCAATCCTTGCGTCTATGCATCCAATCACTTCCATAAATATTAGGAATATTTTAATCCTCATACATTATACAGCAAAACATGCAGTTACTTACCACATTTTCGATAAAACCACATATTTTTGTCGAATTTAATGCTTCGACGTACCCATTCGGCACGAAGTTTGCTTTTCAATTGTTGTATCATTTTCGCTTGGATAGTAGTCACTATTAGCCAGCCATTAGTAACCTTCAGGACCAACAACTCAAAAGTCACGGCCAAACAGATCATCGGCTTCTTTCCTCAAACCACCATCTCTTAGCAATTTTTTGTCACATATAGATGAAAATAGTTTTCGGAATGTAAAACTTTTAGAAAAATCTACATGCCACAATATATAGAGTTAGGCATTTCGTGGTCCGCATTTGACCACCTTGTTTCGGTAACATATGATGATGATCATCAGATGTTTAGTGTAATCTTTACCATTTTTCAATAGGAATCATTTAAGATGGCTGAACGTGATAAAAGTGTAAAACCTTACTAGAAATACACTGCCTCTCTAGTAGGTACGTTCCGTGAATTATAAGCTGATTATGGCCGACATGATCGTCCTCTGAGCGCAATATAGGCAAAACTGTGAAGAAGTTTGAATCAACTAGACATCATCGAGACGCTCGCTGGATCGAAAATGTTGGTGAAAGTGTAGTGAAAGTGTTGGAGAAGACTCACATTTTTTCCTTCTGTATGTGTCATACAGCATTTGGGACTATCTTACACATTACACATATACGGCATATTTTACACTTGGATTTACACCTCAATTGTTACAAAATTAAGCTCTAACACAAGAACTGACGCCGACCCACCACCATTCGATGCGTACAAGACAATTTTATTGGGTGCTCGAACATCAACATTTGGATAAGGATTTGACAAAGTCCAACTAATATATTAAAAAGAATTATACTAAATCTTAATCTGAATTGTGTTTTATTTAGGTTTACTTTCGGAACCACAAAAGAGGATAATCCCGTATATTTAGCAAAATAATATACATAGAATCATCATGTGACGTTTCCGCCATCACTTTTTAGGTGATGTAACTTAGAAAGCGATACTAAAGCTTCATGTAAGAATATTTAGCTGGTGAGTTTTTTCTACGTCAAATTTGGTCACATCAAAATTGGTGTGACTTTAAACAAAATTTGCATTAGGAATTCATATAAACGAAGAAAAATTACAACCACAAATTTTTTCATGGTTCTATTTCGAAGAAAACACAGCTGTGAATCGAAAACACACAAACCTTTGTTATTCAAAGTTTGCAATTAAAATTTGTACATTTTGTTATGTTTATATATATATATATGTATATAAGAAATATATATCTATATATAAAAAATAAGAAATCTATTTGGAAAATTAGAACTGCAAACTAAAATTCTGTGAATTTCTATTCTCATATAATTTTGTATGCTTATTATTCTTTACCGTATGTAGTTTGTTTACTGAAAACAAAACAAACGTCAATTTATCTCTGATTTTTTACGGCCCTCACATTAAATTGAAAAATAACTTGGACTCTATGGGATGCTTATTGATGCTTTTACATGAATCTAAAGGAAGTCACAATCATCAGCATCAATTTTTAACACTAATACATGATGACCCCGCCAAAATATATTGAAATATAATCTACAATATTTGACACGTAAACTGTGTAATAGATCGAAACATTATGTACACAAACACAGTGTTGCCAACATACCAAAAGATGTCGAATAATGTTTATAGTTTTGACCATTTTGTTTTTACAAGATTTTCACGAATATATGAAAGAAACATCTACACGTTCTTAGGTATCATATGCAGATTGCACTTTTAGAACAAAACGATGGTGCAAATCATTCTGACTAATATTTTCATATCAGTTATTCTTACTTGGTTAGAATAATTTAATAATGTTTTGTTTACCTTTTACAAATTTCTTATCCATTACATCTTAAAAATCTTTTATTGTAAAAAAAATATCATTTCGCATTTTATATTATATATTATATTATTCAACATCCAAGTACCAGGTTGTGCCAAAAATTGGTTAAAGTAAAACTAAATTACATTTCAATTCTCAGATCCATACCAGTTACACCGCGATAGCTGTTTAATTCATACTATGCGAAATTGACACATGCATCATACTTAATTGATGTCTGCTACTATCAATCCCATTCAAAAACTTTTGTTCAACATACAGCTTTCAACATGTAACACATGTCTTATATGTAAGTACATATATGAGGCTTTTCCTATTGTTAAGAGCATATGTTTATACGCCTGTTGCAAAGCAAAAACGAATTTTACAGAAGGTTACACGTTAAGTTTTATAAGTTTATTTTACTATTATTTCATTGCGATTTACTCCCATGAGTGTTACTTTACGAGTAAAAATGTTGATTCAATTGCATGACTCATCAAAACAATTATAACTAAAATAATGCTAAGTGAAATACCAATGAATAAAATTAACCTTGCGTTGCGCTGAAGCACCATCTTTCCTCCATTTTCTAGAATTCCCTTAATACCACAGACATAGCATGATTTATGATTATTACCATATTAATTTATTACTAACTTTAATATTGTAGTATTTTTTTTGTTATTTTTTAGCTCTTTAATTTAATGTCCTCAACACGTTGTTCTTATTTCTTCAGCTAATTTCATTTTGTTTTTCCCGTCATCAAATTATTTAAAGAGTTGCCGTCTTTGCATGAATTTATATCCTTATTTACTAGCGTTACTAAGTTTATGTTACACCTCCCCCCTGAAGTTATTTATATGTTGAATATTATTTCATACTATTAATTGTTATGAGGAAATTTAAGTGGAAGTTTTATAAGCTCTGCCATATCAAGTTTATAAAATCCTTAATTATCTTCAGAAAATATTTTTGTATTACACGTAGGATGACTATTTACAGTTCGATTTTTTTCAGAGTATTGTCTGTATCAATAACCCTCGTTATATGTATTTTTAAAATTTGGTTAAAACAAAAATATGCATAATTGGATAAAATTTCAATTGATCTTAGAAAAATGGGATTCTTCTTATTTTAAACGAGCCACGTTATCGTTAATTGATTATTTTTAACTGGCTTTGAATACCGGTTATAATCTTTGGTTTGGGGAATCTGTTTCAATTGCTACCGTAAATCTATTATTTTTACACGTAAGCAGCTGAGCTAGACTGTATACTATACCAATCAAATTCGACACAACCGAATATAATTTCCTTACTTGTTTTTTTTATTATTTCGGGGGAAAAAAAGGAAATTGTGTCCGCTGATTATACTATGTTAAGGACCTAAAACTATGAATAAAATTAAAAACACATTTATTAAAAGATTAGTTAAAATTTAAAAACTCATCCTTCGTCTCTCGAAGTTCGAAGTTCACTTTCTTATAATCATTAATTTTTAAATTTACATTCGCAAATGCGTCTGAAAGAGAATATTTTTATTATTCGTTAGAAAGAGAGGGATGTATCAAGTTTGCCACGAGAAGAAAGACGAGTATACAAGTATACATAAAAAGCCATTTTATAAAATTGTGATTGCTTTCGTATAGGGTGACGTGTACAAACTTGCATTCAGCACCACAATGTCCTCCTTCCGCGGTATTTTGCTTATTAAAAGCTCAAATCTACTATGTGCTTTAATAAGCTTACCCTTTTCATAAAAAGTGAAAAAAGTTCTGGTAAAAAGGTGACCTTACTGCCCCTTGTCATCAGCAAAGCATATGACTGTGTCAATCCTAATACGTTAATCACGCTCCTTATGAAATTCAACATTCCTCTCCACCTGAGATTGTGGGTTTGAGACAAAACTCTGTAGCGGTTCAAGGCAGCTGCGTGAGCCCCATTGTTTTAAATCTGTACAGCGCAGGTTTACATCAATTTCAGGATTGCAACACACATATTTTTCAATATGCTGATGACTTTCTGATAGCCTCGGTGGGCATGTCTTTTAATGATTCAATAGATAATTTCTCTTCAAAAGCTAATCTTTTTTATAGGAGATGTGAGAAACTAAATTTGTCCTTTAATACTGGCAAAACCAGTCCAATTTATTTTGCCAAAGGTTGCAATAAAATCATCAATATTACAATTAATGTTGTAAAAATAAATCAGAAAACGTCTGTCAAGTTTCTAGGAACGATTTTGAAATCAAGTCTTTCCATCCATTATGAGAATACATTTAAACAATGTCAGTCCGGTTCTAATGTTATCAATCTCCTAACTAACAAGCAAGCAGGTCTATCTCCTAATAAAGCACTTACTATATACAAGTCATTAATCCGATCTAAAATAGAACTTGCACACTTAACTACGTACAATCAGCCAGAATACTCAATAAAGAAAATTCAGATCGTCGAAAATAAACATCTAAGAAGATGCACTCCATCAGCACCAGTTCACATTCTGTAAGTCATTGCAGGTGAACTGCCGATGGCTGAGAGAGCCCTGCTGCTCACTTGATCACAATAACTGCTTTCAAATATATATGGCTCTGTAGGTAATAATAAATCTAGCTATTCGGTGGTGAGGTATCGTCAGGATGCCATCTGCCAGACCAGAATTTTAGAAGACCTGTTCTCATCCTTCATTGAACTTCTTGCCATAAAATATGCTGTCTTTCTTGCAACAACTAATGGAGGCAAAAAATTTGTGATTTTCTTGGACAGCAAATCTGCTCTTTTTCTCATTGACAAGAAAGATCTTTTCAATGCTCACGTCTATGATTTACTTGATATGCTTAATAATACAGCTGTTGATGCTTGTCACTTTGTATGGATACTCGGGCATTGTGGTTTCCATATGAACGAGAAAGCTGGCCTATATGCAAGGGAGGCTCAATTGGATGGCGAGATTCAAACTGTCAAATATCCTCCTCAAGAGGCTTTACGTATCGTACGCAATACCTAAGAGAGAGAAATGCTGAATTTCAAAATATTGCAAGTAGCTAACCGGATCGAGTCTTCTACAAGCTCCATCAGTCTGTTTCCTTCAAACCACTTGTTGATTCCTCGTTCTCAACTTGGGAAATTAAGGTTCTCAACAGACTAATAACCAATCGCATATTTGACAAACCCTACCTTAAGCTCATCCGAGATGTTGACAGTGATACTTGTGTTAAATGTTCGACAGTTGAATCGGCTAAGTATCTCATTTTTAGATGCAAAAATTTTGATATGTGAAGGCAGTCTTATGTCATCTTCGCTACTCATCATAGTCCCTTTGATATCTTTCGTGCTCGTAAGTTTGTAGATCTTAAGGAACTAACTACCTTTATTAGAACTGCCGACTTTTCCTTTTAATTCACTTTTGTATTATTGCTTATAATTTTAACAAATTTTTGGTTTTTCGGAAAAGTGCTCCAAAATATACATCAAAGACTGTTTAATGGCAGGTGAGCTCTAGCATTGCATGCAAATCGACAACAGAATTTTTATAAAAACACTACCGAGTTTCGATGATTCAGTCTGCATACAATAATTGGACTGGAAAATACAATATACAATATTGAGAAGATATATTAATATTTTCATTCAGGAAGACACTTACCTGCGAAGCACAGAAAATACTATGCGTTGGTGTTTATTAAGAAAGTAACGCCCAAAAGATTTCATTGCAATGAAAAATAAGTGACGATTTAGAAGCGGATTGTAAAAAACGACGTATGTCGCCAATGGCTCTAATCAATGGATAGCCGATGCCACTAATTTGGACGATTTTTACGTCGTCGATGATTCTGCTGCCCATGGATATACCGAAACATGTCTTTAATAATGTAATCATTGCATTCTATTTCCTATTACCTATGAAAGTTCAGCTGGATGCCTATAGGACCAATACTCTATGATGCTGGTGCTCAGTTAATTTCTCTAGTCTAAGAATTGATTTCATCAGTCTAAAATATATAAAAAAAGTGGTTATTAAAAATTGAAAGAATATTTTTTTCATTGACAAACAATGGCAACTAATAATAAATTTGTATTCTATTTATTAAGTTATGTTGACTGATGTATATATATACCAACTATTAGATTACTGGGTTTTACATTTGGATTGAAACCATAGAGCGAACTTTATACTACTTCAGTTTTTTTTCATATAGTGCTTCGCAGCAAACATACTACAGCAAACCGACTTTTATGACCACATTTATTGCATTTTTTCAATATACAAGACATCTTCTTATTTTATATGTAAGAGCAATATGTGAAATTTCTGATGACCTGTTTAGTTCCATCAATTATCAATACTTAGTAGTTTTTCTGTATTTCAATATTGATTATTTCCATAACCGATCGGTCTGTTACCATTTGACTTTCAATGAATTCCTCTGTATTCTTGACAGCTTGTTATTTCGAATCATATAGGAAACTATTACAAGGTTACTCAATTTTTCCGGAATTGAATAGAAATCTTTCATATAAAATATCCTTTATGGTTCACAATGTGATAGAAAAACTTCAATATCATTGGCGTAGATAAGAACGGTATCGCAATTTACGCCTATTCAAATTCAAAAAATATTTTTCCAAATTATTTGCTCTAATCATAAAATTGTATATTCTTCTTTTTTAAACAGGAGAAGCTTAAAAATTTATTATAAGAAAAATATTATTTTAATGATTTTAACAATTATTATAAATGTGATGTGATAATTACATTGTCATTATAATTATTTTCCACTTAAATTTGAAGACATTTTGTAGCGCTGTGCTTATTTACAATATTTTTTGGAAAATACTAAAAGGGTTACCAATTTTCGAATAAAACGAAAAATCGTAGACTAGATATCCAAGTTTATGTAAAATATACAACATCAAGCAGAAATTTATATAATTTCCGGAATTAAAGCAAATACCTCCTATCCAAATTGCAAATTTGCAAAAACATTCATATTATACTATACAAAAGTCGCACGTACAACTTAGTAGTGCACTAATCCGAATATTCTCTCCATATTAATTTTCAAGAATTTGAAAGAATTTAACCATATTAGAATCAGAAATAGTTGTAAATTTTTATTTTTATTACTTACATTAGTCAATTCGGAACGTAGTGTGAACCCATTTTTTTAATATCGCAATGTGTTTAATCAAAACTACCAATCATGTGAAATTTTTATTGTAACTGGTAATCGCGTCTATTCATTTTATTTATATTTTATTTACTACTTACATTAAGTAAATCGGAGTGTAGTGTAAACTCTTTTTTTACAATCGCAATGTGCTTAATCAAAACTGCCAATCATACGAAATTTTATCGTAATTGGTAATCACGTCTACTCATTTGATATAAAATCATACTCCTGGCAACACCGCTTTTTGATGACAAAAAACCGAAATTAGGAAGAAATAGTAAAAAAAATATATAAAATACATTTGTCTGTGCTGTGCTTCATTCCTGTTTCAATTTTTATCCGTGGAGGATGCCTTCTGCTTCGAATAACAATAATACTAATACTGCAAAACTGGTGAAACAAACCTCTGTGAATTTGGTCAATTCTGGAGGTGTCAGTGGATCTGGAAGTAAAACATCTGGTGGTAGTGGTATTAAGTCTGAGAATGCAACAAAATCTAATACCACGACGGCCAACGAGACATGTAGTAATAAAGTTGTTAAAGAAAAATCTAATATGGAAAATTCTTCTGCAACAATCTTAGCAACATCAATTGTACACAAGGATGCAACTAACGATGCTTTGAATCCGATGAAGTTGACTTTTACCACAATCGAGCATAAAATACGCAACTTAGAAAAACGAAAGGTAGGTTTGGAAAGTGATATCATAAGACTTATACACTCATATTTTCTTCAAAAATTAAAAAAGAATATCTATATGCGTGCTGCTGTGGTTTTCTCCTCTATTTTTCATGTACCGGCATACAAATATGCTAGACATGTAAATTTCCTAAAATATGTCCGTACAACATGTCCGTCCGACTTACAAAGATTACACATTCAAAAAAAATTAGGACAAAGGATTGGGTTCTTCGTTCTTTTGCTTCATACTTTCCACCATTTTTTTTTTCTTCAATTGCGCTCTTTGTTGCAGTTCCTTGCTTTTTTTTGCGAGGCCGCCATATTTGTTGTGGTATTGCCAGACAATGCAAACTGGTTTTTTTTTTTTGCTTTTTTTCCCAATTAATGTTATTCCAAGTGCCCCGGATAAAGAAATAGTTATTGCATCTTAAAAGTGATTTTTTTCCTATGTTACGATGTTTAATATTTACAAACCATTACTTATTTTTTTCATCATCTGGCAATGCGATTCTGCGTGTATGTGTTCTTATTGGTGGGTTTTGTTTTTGTTTTTCGCTTTTAAGTATTTTTGTTTTTCATGTTCCATAATTTTTCTCTTTCCATGTTACCCATATACATATAGTGGCAAATTTTTTTAAAATTTTTGTTTAATTGAAATAAACCTTTAAATCGCAAATGACGCACAGGTGGCAAGATAATTCTGCTGCTAAAATAATTGTAATAATCTCTCATTTACGGGTATTCTCCCTTTCGCAGACTAAACTGGAAAGTTACCGCTCTATACAGGCTTCGGGTAAAGAACTCAGCTCGGATCAGCGTGCCGCTGTTGCTAAATATGATGCAGTTATAGCTACTTTGGAATTTGCTCGCGATCTAGTTAAGCAAATGCAACAATTCACTAAGGATGCAGAAAAAGAGCAGAAGAAACAAGCCCGCAAAGTATGTCTATTATTTATTTTTATAGTTATGGTTACATCCCCAATGAATTTGAGATATTGAGTTAATTTATGCATATTTGTCTCTGGTTTTTTGAAGCCATTGCTACAGATTAAAAACTTACAGCTAAAAACTGCTAAATTTGCTTACGAGCCTACAGGAGCTTTTAATGTGAAATGTGTTTTTAATATTTTATTCTTAAACCATGCCAAAGTTTAAGACAATATCACGCAACACTGTACAAAAAATGCAATGAATTAAATTTTGGAATATGAATAATTGATATCCAAGTTTGGCTCTAAAGCTATTAAGATTTTCTTATCTAATTCCAGTTTAATATAAACTTAATCTTTTCTGTAGGACATGATCGCCAAAGCTCAAGCAGAGACTGTGAAAATCCGTGAAGTATTAATTATACAAAACATCTTATCTTGCTTCACGGATGATGCAGTGCGCAATGATTTTCTTAGCGGAGAAAACGGGGCTACCAAACTCCTAACTCCTGAACTAGCAATTTTAGAAAAATTGTAAGTTTTCAGTCAAATCCAATATATCATATTTTGATCCCTTTCTTCCAATTAGCTGTTTGGATGTTCAAACTCGGCGACCGGAAACTTTGGAGGACGTTCCTTTTGCTATAACAGCCCAAAAAGCGGCCGAAGTGTTTTCTATGACCATAGATGGACGCCCTAAGCAGTATGGTGAAACCACTTATGAAAATGTACGTCGCCTTTTTCAGCGCGTACAAGAATCAAATTACCTGGATAAAATTTACTTGACTGACATGCCCGAACTCGAAAATAATATCATCGAGGATGAGCATTCAGTTGAACAAACTGGCTCGGATAATGAAGAAACATTGCAAAATCAGGGTAAAGAACTTTCGCCCAAGGAGGGCATTGAAAAATTAACTAGTGATGGGGTACCGGTTAGTGGAGCAAGTGAAATGATTGGAATAGCGTTGTTGGCTTCTCCGACGCAATCGAAAATCGGCGAACTAGAAGTGCAACAAAAGCAATCTCAACAGTCACACTCTACTGCAATATCTGGTTTGTCAGCAGCTCAAGGACAGCCAATAATGCAAACGCCAATGGCTCCACCTGCTACGGCTGTACCAGCTTTTCAAGCGGGTCCGCCACCCCAAGCTCCGTCGAGGGCTACTACTCCTGTTCATGTGACAATGTTTTCCCATCAGCCCATACAGGCACCTACACCACAAGTAACACCGCTTCCCGGAAGTGGTTTAATATCTGGAGTTCCCCAAAGCCAAACTGGGCCAATTATACCAGGCTTGCCCAGTCAACAAGCAGCTACTCAGCAACCAAATAAACGGCGTCAAATGTTAAACAGCCCAGCTGGGGGATCTTCGGGGACTGTACCGCCAATTCAACATATGCAAGGCAGTACAACGGAACAAGCACCTCCGGCTGCTCATTTTAATCCGCCGACTGTCCATACTGTAGAGCAAAGCTTTTTTAAACAGCATCCCCAGCAGCAGCAACATCAGTTTCTGCAGCAAATTCGTCCTTTGGCCGAAGTTATTGGTGGTGGTAATTTCTACTTTCTGCAAGATAGCGAATTAGATTCCCCTGATCTAAATGTAGGCCAAGCAGTTAGTGGACCACAACAGAGTAGCATAATATTCGATCAACAACCACCTCAACCGCAACAAACTTCACAAGCACAGGCCAACACAATTAATCAGCAACTGACACAGAAGTCACCACAGCAGAAACAAAATGTTTTAACCCATAATGAACGGGATTCTCAGACTTGCGCACCAAAACAGCAAACACCGTTGGGTACACAACAGATTACGCAGCATGCACAATCATTACCAACGCCATCGCAACCACCACAGTCGCTTCAAACTCATATACAATCCCAAACATTCACAAATCAATCATTCCCACAAATAACACCACAGGCCAGCTTGGGTAGTAACACGGCGAGTCCATTGTTCCAGCCACAGAAGCCATCTGCTAACGCTCAACAGCTGTTCTCACCCGTTGCACAAGCTTTACAACCATCGCAACAGCAGCAACAACAGCCGCAACTGATGTTGGTTAGTGAACAACAACCGCAGCAGCAGCAACCAATGATGATTATGGCACGATTGGGAGCAACTCAAGGAACTACAATGTTGCCACAACAAGCTTTAACTCAACCACCACAATCACAGTTAACTCCAACTCCACATAATTTAGTAAGCGCTAGTGGCATACAGTCACATCAGCCATCATTATCAGCAGTTGATGTTAATTCTACTTCCAAGAATTCAGGATTTCCTTTCGAAAATCCGGTGGTTACAGGTTTGGCATCATATGAGCAGCAAATGCCACAACAGTTGCCTGCTTCCGCAGAAGAGCAAACCAAAATTAATTCCCAAAATGCCATAATTAAAGCAGACATTATTACTGAATGGGGTGATTCCAATCTGAAGAGTACTTCCGCTGTTTTATCACCCAATGCAAACGTTGATTTGAAACCAAATGTAATTGAAAGTAGCACTTGGAGCAATGAGTTGAATGCAAATGCAAACACTAGCAATGCTATTGCGCAACAGCAACAGCAATCACGTAAAAATGAATGGACAGCGTCATCCGCAGCTGCAGCTGGTGATGGCAGTGGTTATGGGAGTGACAGTCGCCCTGAAAGCAATCACTGGCATGCGCAGCCAGAATCAGGGGGCTACGGTCGCGGTTCGCGGACAACTGGTAACAGCGGAGGAGGCTACCCACGTAGAAACGATGATAGACGTCCTGGAGGCAATATGGGCAGCTATCGAGGTAGTCGTTCTAATTACGGTCAGACAGGTCAACCAAATGGTAGTGGCTCACGCGGAGGTGGCAGTGGTGGCATGTACTTCCGCAATAATGATAATTCCAACAATAGCTCGTATTACCAAAATGGCAGCGGCGGTGCTGGTGGTGGTACCAGTGGAAGTAGTGTGTATAGCACCAATAAAGATTCTCGCTATGATGCAGGATCAGGAGGAGGGAATAATTATCGAGGTCCTAGAGGCAGTGCTAGCAGTGGAGCGAACGCCCGCAACAGCGGACCGCCACCTAGATCTTTAGGCACTAGTCGCAATCCAGGCGGAGGTATAAGCAACACTAATTCTTCAGCCTCTTACATAAATTCGCGGCAGTCCACTAATCGTATGTCGTTAGGTTTGGAAAACAAAAACTAAATTATATCTGTTACTGCAAATTTGCTCCTACCCCCAGCGACTCGCAATGCATTCTTATACAAGCAAATAATACAAAAACAAATAAATATGTAGGATTAATTTGAGAACTTTTATCACAAAAGAAGAAAATCAACATGCAAAATTATTCTGTTAGAGACAAAACGAACCAAGGTAACAACTCTAATCTTCTCTCCCTCTTTCCTCCCCCTTCCCGCCCCTTTTCCCGACTTCTCTTTATATCTATTTTTCTTTTTCACTTTTAAATGGCGAAAGGGTAATTCCTGCTACATATTGCAAGATCTGACCAAAGCAATGATTAAATTGAAAGGTGAAAATTAAACGAAATTCTATTAGTCCTATGGTACAATAACTACTACTCCTGTTGCTAACGAAGCAGAAGGCAGACAAATTTCCTTCACATTTTCTCCTATCATGATACGAAGAACAAGCCAATATACATATATATATATATATATATCTACATATATATCTATATATATATATATCTACATATATATTTATATATATATATATTTATATATATGTATATATGTGTGTGTGTATATGTGGGGGTTGGGTGTGGGTGTATGTGTGTGTGTGTATATGTATGTATATGTATGCATGTATGTATATATATATGTATATGTATATATATCGTAATTATATTAAAGTATATTAAATAAAAATTAAAAATATGAAAATAATTGGAAACATCTTATTATAATTGAATTCAGAGAAACAGCAAACTCATGCAAATAATTTCATTATATATATATATATATATATAGATATTTATTTATATATATATATATATATATATATATATACTTATTTATGTTCATTTTATTATAATTATAATTTTTAATAAAAATTGCATAACTGCAGAAGTCTATATATAAGAGGAAATCGTGTTTTTACATCAAAGATGATATACAGTTTACTAGAGAGTAGATGCAAACGGCTTAACGAGCTTCCCGGGAGAGAATTGCCGAACGCGATTATATAAGTGATTGGGTCGCGTATAGAACTGATATCTTTATACTCTCATAGCTTTCCGCATGCCTACACTTGTCTCTAAATTGCACAAATTTAGCTTTTTTTTTTAAACACAATAACGATTTAAAGCAATTACGAAGACGGGGAGAATCTATACGGCAAATATGTTTTTTGAACACACTTCTTAAAAATTACGAGAAAGTAAGTTGATTTTTATTCAGTCGTGTTATTTATTCCACAATGTGTGTCAAACTATTCTCAAAATTCCCAAAATGTTCTATTTCTAAAATAAACAAACACATGACTACTCTTTTTTGTCTTTTATAAACAAAGTTTATACATACACTACAGATTAAATATTCAATATCCGATGGAAAAAGATATGATCAGGAACAATAAGAAGGCTTTCGTTGCAGTCACTTCTGAATAAATGATTTTATAATTTTTAAGGGTTCAAGTAAAGTCAAATTTGGTTTTACATGTTTTTTTTTTAGTTGGCTAGCGATAAGCAAATTTGTTTAAAACACCGCTGATTTACTGTAATCGTCAAATCGGAGAATGATTTTGCCTTTGAGTTCATTGTATGTCGAGTTTCCCTGCTATTATACTTTAGAAGAAATGGAAAACCATGAATTGCCGAAATTGCGGAGAATATCAAATCAAGAACTGCATTTTGGAGTACAATGCACGGAGATGAAGAAATGGACGCTAAATTTTAAAATTACGATAAAGTATGGTCAGGTGACGGTAGAGACGACGACATCTAGATTTCTATTTTTATAAATATTGTCAAATTGGAAAGCAATCTAGGCGAGAATTAGGGCAAAACTATATAACCATTTAATACAAAATGATCTCAATGGTTAAGTAAGAAACTTCATTGAAACAAGACATTATTAAAGGATTACTTCAATATGATCAATTCTTTAAGAATAAGAATTTACCCAAAAAAAGTCGAATGTCTAATGTCGCCTCTAATTAATGAAATATGTAGCGTTTAAATGCAAGAGTTACATCATTAGCAATCATAAAGGAAACATTAATCGATGAAAAAAAAGGGTGTATATCGTTCAATTTGAATATGCCCAAGTCTGAACACAATTATTAAGTATTTGCGTTAATTTTGTCCTCTTTCCGATTTAGGAAAGGTAGTTATTGAGAAACATTGGCACAATGTATATTAATCAAAATATATCTTATCATTTTCTACACTTTTTCCCATCTTTGCGGGAACCAACCCAAGAATATTAAACGGAAAACTGTTATTTTAGGCGGAGAAAAATAAAACCATCCAAAATTAACGCACTTACCTAATAGTATTTACACCCTGCGGACACCTTTTTATGAAAGATTAATACTACTACTTTGATTCAAGTTTATTTTGCGGTTCGCTGGCAATCTATTCCAATAATGAAGTCGTAATTTTTACTTTCATTTTTGTTTTATTTTATTTTTGCTTTATTATCGTTAAAGTTTTTCGGTTCATGACATAAAAACAACAAACCAATCAATATAAGACTAGCCCCTAGAATTGATAGAAACGTTATAGGCTCCCGGTATATAAAAGCACCCAGAATGAACTACAATTAAAACGATACAATGTGTACACCAGGATTTATTGACAAATTATTTAGTGTAATCGAACCTTACCGATACTACATAATTAGTGGCTGTTGTGAGGACAGTGGTGAATAAGGTTTGTTCACTAATTTGCAGAGCTTTTATGAAGTAACGCCAATTTAATAAATTACAAAGAATCATCAAAAGGAAAGGTACACAATGAAATAAACCAAATTCTGTGAAAATTTAAAAGTAATTTCAGTGACATTAAATTTGTTAAAAAAATCCAGTCTCACCGCAATAACAACTGTATATTTCTCTCACCACAGGTAGTCGTATGCGAAATATATTTTGTTTCGTTAAAATACTGGGCATTTTACCAAAAAAGCTACCTCCAGCTGCATAAAATCCTGCTAAGAAACATAGACGATATTTTCTTAAAAAAAACATGTTATTTTATTTCTTTTTTGTTTTGGTTTCAAGAAAAACGACCTCCGACTTTGCGGATTGATTTGATTTGTAGCTGTGAACGAATCTTTTATACCCTATACATTGGGTGGACGTAGCTGATAGTTTTTACATAGGGAAATTTTCATTTTGTATTTGTTGCAGCTTATGAATAATGAACAAACCCAGAAAGCAGAAGTTTTATTTATGTTGTGTTGCTAGAAGTGCCCTCTGATTAGTCCATTTTCAATGTCTACCGTCGCGCAAGTCATAATTTTCATGCAGATAATTAGACCGATATGTTTAAATCGACTTAAGATTTCTTACAGATCAAGAATATATATATTTTGTTGCCTTTCTACAGCTTCATTCTGCGTGTTGCAAACGTTTTCACAGCTAAGAATGTGCAGAATGTATATAAAATATAATTATATAAAAGATGTGCGAACATGAACAAGATTGAAGATAAAATTAGTTAATTTATTTGTTTATCTAAACAAAGATTAAACCTAAAAGTACATGATGGTAACATTAGAGGAATATATTCGTACATACGATAGTTAGTGTTGCCTTGTCAACATTAGAAAATTCTCTATACATTGTCGAAACCTTGGAAGCAATCATGCAACTACTTGATAGTCACTTTATGGTCTGAAGGCGATAGTCGTCAAAAAAAAATTACTTATATGAAACCATTTCTTGGCGATTATCGTCAAGACTGTCGGCTTTAGAGCAGAAAGCATCTATCAAAAAGTTACATGGGAGTCTTCATGTAACTTTGAAATAGTCCCTTTCTACGTTAAAATACAACTGTGTATCATTAATTTGGTAGGGGTCATCATGTAACGTTTTTGCGATCACTTTTCAGTTGATATGACTTAGAAAGTGATACTATAACTTTACATAAAAAAATTTAGCTGGTGAGTTTCACTATGTGAGCACACACAGCTATAAAAGGGAAACACACACAAAACTAAATATATCGTTCAACATTTGCAATTAAATTGAAATATGTTGTGCATTTTGTTATGCACAATATTTTTATGTATATTTATACATAATATAAAAAATTAGACATATCTCCTAATTAAAATTTTGTAAAATTCTTGTTTAATTTTGGATGCTTATTATGTGTTGTTTATATAAAACAATCAATTTATCAATTTATCTTTTATTTGTTTACGACTCCTTTAGTTATTCATTCGTTGGAAAATTTGTCGGATATTATTCGAAAGTTAATAATGCTTTTACTTGAAGTTGAAGAAAGTAATATCCACCAGTCACCTTGTTAAAGGTTAATATCACTTTTGAAAATAGTTACATGGTGACCCCCTGGAAACTATTGATATAAATTCTGATTGTCAGTTTTTTTTTATTTATATACTATTCTCATAAGTTTTCAATTATTGTGACTGAAGTTTCAATTACTGCGAATTATTAAAGGAGAAAGATTTAAAAATGAGATGCAACCTGACGTTCGTTTCTTTTCTATAAACAAACCACATATTGTAATCAAAAAAAAAAAAATAGGTTATTTATTACACTAATATAAAAGGTTTATATTTACAGTATCAGATTATAGAAACTTCTGCTCCAAGGCATTGTGTGTTTTTCTAGGCTATTGCTAGATGTTTTACTTTATGCTACTGTAAATCCATCTTCCCTAAATATTTCTATATTATTCTAAGCAATTTCTACTACCGACATTTTTTGCTATTGATTAATCTTCTTTGCTATTCTACTATTATACTGCATTTATTTCAATGCCATTTGATAGCAAACCCAAACTGTCATAATCTCTGCCATCTTTTATTGTTAATTTCCATGTTACTCCATACTTTTCTACTTCATATTTTGTATTCTTTTGCATACTATTAAAAGATCCCGGTCTTTATATTTGTTTCCTTGATCGTGTATACCTTCAGAATTTGAAAATTAGAATTGATCCTAAAGTATATCTGCAAAATTGATTAAACGTCGCCGAGGAGGAGGAGTGAAGTTTATTTAAGTTATATGATTGAAAAATTAATTGAAAGCCTCAATTAAGTTTGGAAAAAAAAATTGACCAGAATGTTCTATTTTCTTTACATAGGAAATTTGGTTTGCTCGAAATGAGGAAAAACTTTGAAACGAATGAAGCATAATTATAAAATAGCTTCAGGGTTATACACACTTTCATAACCACTGTGTCGAAACTAATTTCGAAAAAGTTTCTTTGTGTTGAAATTGTTGTCAAAAATTATTTTCATCAAAATTCATTTTCATTTTTTCATTTCATATTTGAAGAAAAATCTTATTAATAAATAAGAATTTGAAGACGAACATTCGAAAATTTGTTGTTATTTAGTGAATATGTCTATACTTAAAGGAAGAATCATTTTAGACGTTTTGAATGACATCGGTCGTCCGGCATCTATAGAAGAAATCTATGAGCGTTTGTTCCTAATTCATCCGGAAGTAACAGATCATCTTCTGGATGAAATTAAAACCGCTATAAGTGTTGGTGTACGTCGCGGAGACGTCAATGAAGTCGAAGAAAATAGCTATGCCATGGCGAAGACATTAAAGCCGATTGAGAACTCTCCATCCTCTCCATCTGGAAAGGATGTTCAATAACAAAATCATTTGCAGTTTCAGTTGTGTCGTTATTTAATAACTACTATATTCTAATAAATCTTTTAAATTGTTATAAAAACGTGTTTTATTAAGCGGCACTTTTCTTTCTTTTTAGAAAAATAGTTTTCGTTTGGAAAAAAGGACATTATTGATAGCGAAGAAGTAGAAATGGATCAAATCCGCTTGGTTTTGAGCAAAGTGCGATTAAAACATCTTTCTAATGGCCGGATGGTTTTGGAATCTACTTCTTTGGTGAGAATTATATCACCTTGACTAGGCACCAAGCCTGAAGTTTTTCAATGAGGTCAGATTGAGTTATTATAAGCATTAACTTTAAAGAGTTAGAAAGTGTTTAAAGTGTTCGTACGAAATATCAAACGACTCAACTTTTTTGGCTGCAACGTCAACTTTGCTTTTTTTCTTCGACTCTTAGATAATCATAGAAGACTCGAAATAAAACCTCAAATAAACTCATTTGAGCCTGATACATCTTGTACCATTTATTCTTAGGGTAGCAGAGATGTGCCCAGGTTGCTTCTGATTAATTTTTACTGCTTTCTCATGGGGATAGGACGAAATGTACGTTGAAAATTGCACATTAGGCAGACATTTACATTGAGCAGAATAGACGTAGATGTGAATTAATGATGTATATCAGTCTCAAGCACACCAGGTCACATACCTGTAGTGTTGTAGTTGGTATGAGAGTTGCTATTGACCAGAAACATGTGCTGCTTTTAGATGGTGACTGAGTCGAACTTTTGTTTTTTAAATCTAAACATAGGTAATAATATATGATTGATGTACGAAATATTACTTTTTACAACACAAATGTTTTTCAGATAATAATGCAATAAAACAAAACAGGAATACATTGCATTGTATACTGAAAATGACATTGAATCATCAAGTAAACATAAAAACCAAGATATATACAGTGTAAACCGATATTTAAATAGTTTTATTTTCGTACGTTGCAAATACAAATTCTATTGGTTATGCTTATGCGCTTACGTATGATGCCCTATGCACGCACAAGTGCTTCGAAGCATTTCCATCATAGCGCGCGCGCGTCTATATTGAATACAATCTGCTATTGCACACATACGTTGGCCGTGCACAGCTTACGTATATTTTCAAATGCATAAAATTCTGCAGCTGTGCTTGTTTTTGTTTTTTTTTTTCATTATTTCAGTCACTTTTATAGCGTTTGTAAATACAAAAATCGTTCATTTAGCTCCTAATCTTTTTGTTACGGGAAAGTTGCATGCGAAATGTTTCATTTCATAATATATAATACTGTTGTACTAATCTGTCTATTTTATTTATATATAAGTAATTTTATGCATACTAATGGTAGTTAGCTTGTGTTGTACGCAAACAGCGAAATGGTAAGACATATACTTTTTTTTTTTTTTTATTTAATATTAAGAATTGTTACATTTGCAAGTTAACGTAGATAATAAGACGCCTTCCTTGTCAACTTTGCTATGTTTATTGTCGCTTTTATTAATGGTTGCATACATAGGCATATAACTTACAAATACCGAATAATATACTTGTTTATTTGCATTGATTTGGCGACATTAATTAATTGTACTAAATATGAATCATTTTACTTTATTTCTAATTTGATCATTTTCGTATTAATATATTCTTTCACTTATTTAACAAATCAAAATGTGTAACTTTTTTTGTTTTTCTTTAAAATTGACTTTATGTGATTAGCAAATTGAATAGAGAATGAGAATATTTCTTATAAACCATGTTTTTGAGCGGAAGGGCTGGTTTGCAATGAGTTTGGATCGGAAATTCTCACTTAAGGTCTACAATATGCTTGACTTAGAAATGTTAATTTACTGTTCGCAGTAAGTTAGTGGTTAACGTAACTTCTGCCTTCTTAGAATGAAGTGATTACCAGAGAGGGACTGTGGATGCTTTGTTGCCAGAACTTCATTGTTGTTTTAATTTTAACGCAAACTGTAGTTGCAGTTGGTCCCCTTAGAATGCTAATAGGGATTGCTATAAAGATTAGAATGATTATTGTGCTTGAGGATGCACATGTTATATTTTTGTTTTTTTCTACGTTTATTTATCTTACTCCAAAGATTTCTCTGTTTTTGAAATTGGTAGGTTTTTAATTTTGGATGCGTTATTTCATCCTTTTTCGAGAGGGGTGTTTATGACACATTCTAAAATATCCAAAATAATTTTTTTTTTTGCTTAGTTTATGTAGTTTATTATATTTTGCTTATTGATATTTTTATTCATAAAGCAAATCTATTTTCAATTTTTCTGAATTTTTATCAATTTATTTGATTAATGTAAACAAAAAAAAAAGTATCGAACCCGCTTCAAATAAACTTCTCCATTTTACAATGCCTCTATCAGTTTCAACTTTACACTCTCTTGCTCTAACACTTTGGGTTTGTTTACACTGAACTCATCATCTTGACGGGTAATTTTTGAAACAAAATGTTTAGTACAGAAATGCACCGCCTTAGAGTTTTTGTGTTTTAGCTAAAATTTCACTATTTTTTTCAGGAAGGTTTGGTTTCATAATATCTGTATTGTTTTAAAATAAAACTCTGTACGCCGTCAGATGGAGCCGCAAGTGCAAAATTATTATTATTTTGTAACTTTGTGTTTAGGTTTCATTTCAGTAATTTGTAATAATATATTGATTTGTTGTTGATAAGATTTTACGAAGTCGACGACATATACGAAAATATTTTAAAAACCCATTAAAAATGGCAAAAAGGGCAAAAAAAAGTCAACAAGAAGGTACATTGATTTTAAGCTTCGCGTCTTTGATACAACAACAGATAACAGATGATTAAAAGCATTTTGTGTTTAAAAGTATTTCTAAACTATAACGAAAAAAAGGCATGAAAATCGTTAATTAAAGACGATGCGTAATATTTCAATTCATTTATTGACGATAGTTCGAGAATAACTGAAGTAAGCTGAAAAAAAGTTATTTATAACCTAAATTTACGTGCAGTTAGTAGTGAATGAATAATACATAAAATTAAATAATTGAAATAGCATCCACTTTAAATACAATGGGTGGCAGATTGCCGTCAATTATATATAAATGTATAAACTTATAAAATTTTCATAATGAATTTTGAAGTTTTTAATTTAATAAGAGCGCATTTAATTCGTGTCATACATTTTGCATTTTGCAATTTGTTCTAGGGCACAAAAGGCGCTCAAATAATTTCCTTAAATTTATTATTTATTAATTTTTTTTTGTTTGTAAAATACGATAAATGAAACAATAAAGAATTAAATGTAAAAATATTTTAAATAATCCCACAGAAATATACGATGTTATGTATTGAATACAAGTAGAAAATTTATATTCCTTTCGGAACGGCTATTTGACATCCATCTTCCGAAGCAAAAGCATTAAGGTCTAAAGTCAGTGTGGAACTTGCACTCAATAAAAGTCCTTTGCACGTCTAGGGATAGCCCTCCCGGAATGATCATTGAGTATTACATTGGAACCGTAGAAGCCTTAGCTCTAGCGAAAGCGCACACGTTCAACTTATCTCACCGCGTTCGTTATTGTAGCGCAGGCCTTTTTAATGCAGTATCATAGCATGGTCGGGATCGGATTTTGTAATGTAATTCTAGCAGAGCCTGTTTCGGTATTTTCTCTACACCAGGATAGTGCGGGCAAGTGAAGTGATCATGATGACTCAATCCATATAAATACTGCCGATAGCAGTCATTATCACTAATAATATGCGTTAGGCAGTAGATCTTGCTCCCATGTAGCCTTATGGTACATTATTTAATAATGATTATAAGTTTCCGTGCACACGCGCCTGTGCAAACTCGTTCTTTCTCGTTTACCATGGATGCATACTTTCGTCCCTATATACTCTTTCTTTCTTTCTCTGTAAATTTTCTACCAAGTTGTGCTCTTGCATGATAAACTTTTGTGTGCTAGTTGGTAATTATGTCCAAAAGCCAGAGCGGATTGTTAATGCATTACCTTGTCTGTAATTTTTGGGTAACTTGACCTGCGTAAACAGTGCCTCCATACTGATAGCGCATATACTGATAGTATCACGTCACCAAAAAGTATTTTATTTTGGCTTGATTTTCTTTTCTTTCTTGATTCTCTGGTTCCCGTTTTTTCTTCTGGTTAATAAGGCATCTTCAGTCTTTTGGGGGCTAGAAAAAGTTCTGTGTTTGTGAACTAAGTTTAGTATTATTTTTAACTTCTGTGACATTATCTTGCATTTGCTGTAGCTCCTTTACTCAGCTTACAAAGTAGTGAAATAAAAATGTCAATGTGTTACGGATTCGGTGCGCTATTCGGGACTTTCTGAGTGTAATAATAATAATGAAAAAAATGTTTTTCATGCGGCATGTGACAATGGACGCAACGAATGCGAACTTAAACGGTTGACAGAGTAGTGAATGAAAAGCATCTGGCAAAAGTCGTGGCAAGCGATTCAAAACGCAACAGTTGGCCAGAAACGTTATGGCATCCGTATTTTGGATGAATAGTATTTTGTCCATATACTATCTCAAGAAAGGAAGAAGTTTGTCGAATACTATACGTCACTTTTGATTCGTTTGGAGCATGCATGATCTGACAAAAACGAATTCATCCACCGTGTTCTTCAAATGAGGCGCCTATATTACACGAGAGAGAGAGAGGGAGAGAGAGAGAGAGAGAGAGAGAGAGAAAGAGAAAGAGAGAGAAAGAGAAAGAGAGAGAGAAAGAGAGAGAGATAAATAGAGACGAATTACATGTTTCCCCAATTGTATTTCATTCTTTACTCTTGTGAAGTTAGCCCACTGTCCTGGTCCATCTTTTTGTCTTTGCTAAAATCTGGGGTAACTGCACAGTTGGTACGTGTCTTTGCTACGGTAAGCGGATAATAAAGCGGCATCGAAAGAGCTTCTACTTTTTTGATATATGTTGAAGGACACTAAAAGCTATCAGCAAAACCTAACTTTATCACAACAACGGAGATCACATTCAAAGTCTCCATATAACTATTTCCCATAGACGTGAAACACTTCAATTGTTAAACTCATCTACTCTTAATTATTTTGTTTCATTGAATATCGTAAGACGTTTTTTAACTTAAGACGTAATTTAGTTATTAAATCTTTTCCAATGCAATGGAATCATTTTTTAGCTCAATGGAAATGCGCGGAAATAACCAAATAAATCAGAAAATATTCTAAGCTCAATTAGACGTATTGTTTATAATCAA
The DNA here is from genome assembly GCA_000671755.1 of Glossina brevipalpis. Classification (NCBI taxonomy): domain Eukaryota; kingdom Metazoa; phylum Arthropoda; class Insecta; order Diptera; family Glossinidae; genus Glossina; species Glossina brevipalpis. The sequence goes on from KK351012.1 coordinate 831,956, forward strand.
CAATAACAATAATATTTTTTTTTTGTATTTTTATAACATTACCTTAGCAAAGATACGTACCAAATGTGAAGTTAGCCCACATTTTAGCAAAGACAAAAAAGTGGGCTAGGCATAGTTGGCTAACTTCACATCAGTAATTATTTGTAGTTCTCATCGTTGTTTATAAAATTATGAGTACATAATTCTTAAAAGTACGGCGGCAGTGTTATTTTCCCTGTTGATGTTGTCCTTTTCTTATTCATCGTAGATGGACACCCTGCTTAGCGGCGTGTGTCGAGTGTTTTGATTTGTTACGTTTGTCACTTCACTATTTGACAATACATTATTATATGATAAACATTTATGAAATGTAGTAGGAGAGCAAAACAAAAATTTGCGGAACTTGCAAGGAAACGTGTTCATTTAATATGAATTTTGACATAGATAAAAAAAATGATTCATTTATATGATATCCGGTAATAATCATACAAGAGTATAAGAAAATTTTAGTTAGCAAAGCTACGGTTACATTGTTCTCTTTGTTGCTACGCTATTTGTCCGCTGTAAAGATTAAAAAACAAAAAGCTTTCTAAGACTATCTCTAAGTAATCCAAGTTTATATTGGTATCGAATTATACGATTTTTCTTCTTATACTTCACTGATTAGTTGTTAAGTTGATATGCCATGTAAGTAGTCACGACTTTGTTAATAGACCGCAAAATGTTGATCAAACGGTTTCGATTCTTTCGTTTAATATTTAAATGCACACACTTTAAAAAAAAAAAAATGATAAAATAAAAGGTTGAATCTTCCCTTAAATGCTAGTAAAGTAAGAATTCTACAAATGAATGTTAAGTTTAAAGCCAAGACTGTAATCGACAACAAATGTCATTTGACGATAGCAGTATTCGAACGTAAGCTCAACACTAATCAATCAATAGTCTTCAAATATTTACTAAGATTTCCGGTTCCACTTTGACAAGATCAAATAATTCTTGAGCGTCTAACGGCAGCACAAGCTTACTGATATTGCCAACGGTTCAGACTACCTGACTTCTAGACTTCTCCATCTCAAATTTTTAAGAAAAGTGAGCATTTTTTCGTCTTTTTAGATGCGAACGTTGTCATTTTGTTACTTGATTGTCAAAGTTTAAATTTCAGAGAGTAAAATAAAAAATTTTTTTTGTCATTCTCACAATAATCTGTATCTCCTTAAAGAGGCACACCTTTTTCTTAAGTTCAACAAGGACGGCCAGCAAACAATTTTTAGAATAGTATAGAACAATATGTTTAAATTGTTTTGAAAATCTTATAATTTTTGTAAGAATTATACTTTTCTATATTCTAGTGAAGTTTTTTTTTTTCTCACTCTATAAAGAATTTACAGTATTTTATATAGAAATAAATCAATTCAATGTATAACTTATGCAGAATTTGTAAACGATGCCAAGTTTCTGTTTTACGATAAAAAACAATCATTCCAATAATAAACAAAAAACATTTCTTATTGTATAAGAAAGAGCGAAGAAAAAGGCAAATCAATAGAAGATATGATAAAACTCTTGGTAAATAAACAAGAACGATACAGAGAAAAGCTTCCCCTACTACAAAAAATATTTAAATGAAAAAAAAAAAAAAGAAAAAGAAAACGATAAATATTTATATTAGTAACCCACTTAGTGGATTTTTGTTTTTAAATTAAAGAAATCATATGCTTTGCGAAAGTGAAGCCAAATTAGAAATGCAAATTCTGTATCAATTCTATATAGATTTGACAAAATTCTATATAAGGTATAAATGACTGAAAAAAATCACTAAAGGCATACCAGACTTCCGCAGACAGCACGGACTAATTTCTATATTTCTATGGTCAATATTGTCTTGTGCATATGACTCAAATGAATTGCTCAAATTTTAATATTTGGAAACGTGACTAAGGAGTACAGAGTGTGACACAATAGTCACACAAACAAGACAAATAATCTTTTTTTTTTTCATTAATTTTTCAAGAAGTGCACAAAACTGTTAAAATCATTTTGATCGAAGTAGACCAGAGTTCGTCCATTCGTACATTGCAATTCCGATTTATTTGGCTTAATTTAATTTCATTTCGTTTTTAACGGCCAGTATCTCTAAATTCTTTTTTTTTTCGTTCTTCCTTACTAGCCTTTATTAATAAATAACACATTTTCATCATTCAGTTTGACTAATATGTAACTGTCAATAACATACCCAGCACTAACATGAGGGATATAAAATTTTTCAGTTTTGATTGTTTTTTTAACTTTTTTTTCTTTAACTTATCATCTATCAGGCGCATAGATTTTTCTCTTTATAGTGGTGAGAAAAAAAATAAAACCTAAAAGAATATTGGAAAATATTAGGAAATCAAAGAATCATATGCGCTTATGTGTTATTTTTCTAACAAATATTATCCGCAAACGGCTTTTCTTCTTCTTTTTTTACGGCAACACAACAGCAAATTATCTTTTGTTATTTGCTGAATAGTTTAAGAAAAAAAAAAGCATATTAAAATTTCTTTGATACAGTAAAAAGACTAGCTTGTCACAGATGTGTATGAATCCTAATAGATATGTAGCCTAGTATGTTTATTTCATTTCGATTAAATGTCTACGGTCGCGCAAAAAATGAAATGAAAAAACTATATATACATTCCGCTACTTTTATAATTTTCAATACAAAGCAAAAATCTGACTTTTGTTTTTTGATAAAACATTGTTTTTTGATAAGGATTATAGCAACAGTTTTTCACTGAAGAGAAGAATTTATTATTATTTATGTATTGTTCAAATGAGATCCTGTAGACATGAAAGCAGGAGAAGTGGTTCCGCGTTTGCTTGCTTTTGATCAAAACTCAACAACCTCTTGATTATTCAGACCACCGTTTTGAATTGTTTAATTGATATAAAATATCATATTCGAAATAAAATTATACGATATGTGATAATGAATAAACCGTGTATTCATTGCTGCACTCCAGAGTCAGATCGGCTATCAGCCGGGTGGAAACCGACCGTCCGAAATTTGCATAGTAAATTATATTTTGACTATCTTAAAAAGAGACTATGAATATTACATAACATTATAGTGGTATGTTTTCATTTTTGTACAGAAATTAATTAAATTTAAAAGTTTTTTATTTGCTCAGTACTGTAACATAAGTAAGCACAAGTACTTACAGAAGCATCCGTATATAAACATGTGTAAGCATTGGCTATCAAAAAAAAAAAAAAAAAAAAAAAAAAAAAAAACAGTTATCACATAGATTTGAAAATAATTTTACACTTGAGAGCGTGTATTGTATTGGCAGACACAAAATTTCAAACGCGAAAAAAAATATTCAAATTTTTCTCCTATTATATGATGTTGTTTCTGTTGTGGTGACAATCCGAGCGAAACATGAAAAATCAAATTTAATGGAAAATTTAGGTGATGAGTTGTGTATGTTTTAAACATTCAGATGCTAGCTATAGCCATAAGATCGAATATAAAAGGGTTGAAAAGTTTACACACTTGCTCCTGCCATTGTTGCTTGCTGTAGTGGTAATATATGTGTGGGAAACATTTTTGCATGCTTTAGATTATATGCGTGTATGCGAGCATGTATGCATGTGTGGCAACACGATTGTCACAACATGTGGAATTGATTACAAAACGTTTACGCAAATTAACAACACACTGAGGTAGACCCTCGGGGTTCTGGTAAGAAAGAATTAAATATTATTTGCATATGACTTTTTTCTGATTGAAATTTTATTTTATTTTTAAATATATTTACATTTAAGCGGATGGCTTACCTGACTCTTCTTCTTTTTCCGACTCTCGCTCCAAATTAGATATTATGAAATTTTCTCTTAAATTGATTTGAAAAAAATTCATAATTATTTTTCGTTATTAAACCGTTTAATTTAAATTTTATTTAAAAAGATTTCATAATAATTTGTTGTTATTTTCTTATTTTTACTCGATAATTTTATTGTTGTGCGTTCTGTGCTGCTGGTGTCTTTTTTTTTTAAGCAAACAATTACTTATTAGATTTGAGAAATGATTTTTTAACATTAAAGTTTGCCTCGACGCAATGAGTGGGCGTGTCATTGTATAGTGTAGTGTCTTTCAAATGGTTTCGATTACGGGTTTTTTTCTTTTTCGTTCATTCGTCGGTCACGTGTCTGGTGCACCCTGTGCGTTAAGTTTAACGCGCTTATTTACATGCCTAAGTGTGTGTTTGTATAATCGAGTATTTAAAAGGAGGAAGCGAATGAAAAATTCTTACGCGCGTGTGTTGTCAATAAGTCCTCAATCACTTCCGCTTCAGTTCAGCTCCGTGATTTAGCACAAATAATGTTTTGATTGAATGCCTGCATGATGTGCTATTGTTCTATGATGTTCTTTAAATAATTATTACCAATGGCTGGTTATGGTTCAATGTAATGTTGTCAAGACAGTAGAAGATGAACGTAAAGTAGGTTTTTACGCGATAAGAGATGGGAAAAGAGGGCCTAAAAATTTGGAGAGAAACACACGATTATTGGGAATATTTTTTATCATGACTGAAATTATGTATTTTAATGGGCCCGAGCAGCCAGAAATTTGAGGTCTTTATTTCATTATCATCAAGGCCGTAACCGATTTAATTTTTACTATCATTACAATCAACAGTAATTGGTTGTTGCATTGGCTACGAAAAGCTCTTATTCTTCTTATTGATAACCAGTTCCATTCAATCGTTTCTACTACTCGACCTGAATTTCTCATTACGGACGGAAAGAGTATTTTGTCGAAGTCGAATCACGCACACTCCGGAAACACAAATCTATTTGATTGTCTAAAGAAAGGTAATCAAATTTGGGTACACCAAAATCAAGGAATGACTTTTTACATATCATATCTTCATTAGATTTTATAGAATTTGTTCTTACTTAAGTTAATTCGATCGCGATCTGATTTACAATATAACGGAGATATTGATTCTTCCGTTCCGCTTCAAGGAAAATCGAGTAGTGTCGTGTGATAGCATTGAGGGTCAAATGTAAAAAGTACATTCGAAAGAGTATTGAAAACAAGCATCCTTTTGAAAAAGAAATTTTGTCTCAAAGAAGAGAAGCTTTAAAAATATAGTGTTTTTTTTTGCAATCCCACGTATGGATATGAACCTTGGTTTTCTTTTATTGGAAAATAAAAATAATAACAGAAAAATAAACGTCCGGCTTACGTTGAATTTTTATTATTATTCAGTATTAGTTTGTCGGTAAGAGGAAAATAATAACTTCGATGCTGTATTCTCAATAGGTGACTTCACGGTCGTGTAATTTTATTAATAGTATCCTTTTAAGCCAAAAATAGGGCGTTTGGAAGTTGACAATCTTTAGATAATTTAGAAAGAACACATTGCGGCATTTGTTAATTCAATCGAAAGTCAGCCGAGTGGACTGTAAGCCTATTTTGCGGCAAAAGACAAATCATACTATAGAAATGGTATCGAAAAATTGTATGACCGCTATAATCGTTGTATCGCCTTCGAAGGCAACAATATCGAATAATAAAATCAAATTCTATCAAAAAAAAAAAATAATTTTTCTATGTTATCCTACGATCTATTCAGTCCACGTGGTATTTAACCATATCAAATCCATCAAGTCGAGAGAGCCTGGCATATTTATGAAAGAGCTCGTTCTGTTTATGCTGATAATCAAAAGCATGCAAATTATTTGCTGCTTCGCAATGTGGTTGAAAAGACAGTTCGTACGCACTGCCTACAATTACCAGAAATCTGATCTTTGTCAACAGTTTTCATAAATAATATCTTCAAAATTATGTAGAATTAAAATGAAAAAATTTATTTGAGTCTCAAATCTTAATAAAACCTTGATAATATACGGTCAATATATCCAGTAATCAAATGTCTTACATAAATTAGTAGATTATCTCGAAAGATTTGGCCTAAGTTGAATATAAATTTTCTTATATATACTCTCTTTGTATATAATTAATAGAAAAGCATATATTTATGCACATATATATATATATATATATATATGTATCTATATATATGTATATATATATATATGTACAAATTGTACAGATGTTGGACCATTCCAAGTATAATCACTTGAATTTTTAAATTGCTTTTAATACACCTTCAACTTTTATCTGTTTTTAATTTTTTTCTAGTAAAGAAGGAATAATGACCGTATTGTTAAGTGCGTGCAAAAAGGATGCAAATGTGTTTTAAAACAGTTTTATCGAAGAACAATGAAAAAAAAAGAACATAAAAAAACTTTGAAAAAACTGCTTGCCTCGCTAAGAAGATGAAATCATTTGCATATGATTGTAGGTATTACTTGTACTTAACTCGTACCAAAGTGGATTTTTCTACTACTTGGTGCTATAAAACCTTGTTAGAGATCATCTGGAACATTGAAGACAGGATTGAAGACTATAAAAGTGCAAAAGAGAAAAAAAAAACGAGATGAAAACAAATAGAATTGAAAATTGTTATTTTAAAGGCTCGCTGGCAAAGCCCATCGCAGCTACCGAACAATGTTATAAAAAATAACAAGTGCCTCACTGCGTAAGTATACGTATATATATATATATATATATATATATATAGATATGTATATGTATGCATATATATATATACTTACGCACACATTTTTATTATGTATATAAGAATATGTGCGTAAGTCTTCTTTATATTATAATGCACAAGTATGTAAGTAAAATAAGATATAAACACATGATAAGTTGAATATACATTGGATATGAAGTTTTAACGAACAGCCGTTATCTTACCCACGTAGTTAGTCTGCTTCCAACAATTACTTATAGAATTGATAGAAAGAGGGAGGGATTTCAATGTACGATTCAACAGGAAGTAGATTTGCATGTTTGCATCTTTATAACTTTGGGTTGGAGAAGAAAAAAGAAATTTCAATTATAATTAAATATTTATAGAAAAGACCGTAAATATAGAACAAATGTTAAATATTGTTTTTCTTTCTTTTTTACTTTCAACTTTATATTTTTTCAGAAGGATAATGGACAAGAAATAAATTAAATGACTGATTTCCATCGATATTTTACATTTTGTAGAAATTGAAATAAATAAGAAAAAAAAAAAAAAAAGTAAAAAAACAAAAACAATGAAAATGAAAACAAATAATATGCAAATTGTTACAACAATATCAACAACAATCACATATTTCCAATTACATTTACAATGTAAAAAGAAAAAGAGTGTATTTCTAACTATGGTCGATTTTTTGACGTTCACTATTTAAATATAATACAGTAGAATATCGTCTTCACTAATGGTGGCGTGATGCGTCTCTTGTCGGAGACATTTTATTTCTTCAATTTGTTCTACAAACAGGCGAATGTAGTCGCTTAGTATAGCTCTGACGTTTTTTGTTTGTTTGAAGTAAATACTTGATGGCTCCAACAAATAAAGTAATTTTGTTTAATAATCAAGATATTCCGTCAGGCGTCAGAGGACTAAAATATCTACGTACGTATCTCATTAATGCGTCGTAAATCCTTAAATTGGAACTATAGCCGTGTACATCGTAAAGGCTCTTTTCACTTATTATACTTTATGTTTTATGCTTTATTGGCGCAAGAATATAATGAAGCTTAATCATCGAGTCTAATTTTTTCCTTAGACGATAAAGTGACCCCGTCTCGAAATACTTTTTATTCAACTTGAATAACCAAGTTTATGACAAAGGTAATAAAGAAAAATTAGTCATCTTTACGAAAAGAATTCATAGAAAACGTGTAAAAGAAGGTTTAAAACAACTTTTCGTACAGTGCCGGTGTCTAAAAATCAAAAGTCAAGCGGCTTGGACACTCATCTGGGTAGATGCAAAAAAATACATTTTTAGTTTTTCTAGCTGGTGTGTTCTCGGGTGTGTTTTTTTATTTTATATTCCACTGATAACGCGAGAGACACTATAATTATTTGTTTTCTCACCGGCGAAAGATTTTGAATCGATTTAAGTCGGATCTTGTTAAAACCCTTGTGGTTGAAAACGTTTATTTAGAAATGTGAAAGTTAACGATCAACTGTACAATCTAAAGTCTAGTAGTACTAGAGAGAAAATTTATAATTTACAATTTCTAATAGATATTTCTCTGAGGTAGGAAATATGTCCCGTTCGATTAACTGACACGCTCATATCTAAAAAAAAAAAAGTTTTTTTGGAAATTTTAGTTAATCTTAGGTCGCGGAAATTTGCGCATAAAACTCGGGAAGTATTACCTTATTTGCAAAGCAAACCAAGAAAATTCGCATACGATTCTAAGAGAGATGGCTCAGAGGATTAGCATACTCTCTAAGTTGATGACTCAATTAGTTAATTGCAAATAGGAAAATAAATTCATGAAGGAGCTGAATCTCATGCTCTCGTATTTCACATGAGAAAACCAAAACTTGAAAAATTATAAAATTGGAATTTATTTGCTAATTAACAGTCCACGTACTAATTAATGGTTACAAAGCCGTACACAGCATACAATATTGTTTATTAAGTCATATGCATATTTTATTTGTGTTTAAAGTATTATGAAAAAGTAGCGAGAATTCGTTTAAAAATTTTTCAAAATTTTATTTTGAAATAATTTTTACTTATTTCTTGTTACCCAAGGTGTACGACAATGGTATGAAATTAATAAATAAATTATTATTTTCTCGAACAACATTAATTAAAAGTTTCCAAGTTTCAGAGTTTCAATCGTAAAGATTGAGAAAATAAATTAATGAGAGGAGCGACAAAAGAAGGAAGAGAACTACTCAAAACATTATATATATACAAGCGTACAGAAATCATCATTAAAAAATGCCTTAAAAAATTATGCAAATTGATTACAAAATATGAAAAAATCCTTTCGACAGTTCCTTCTTCTTCGTTTACTTCTTATTAGACGAAAAAAAAAGAAAATATTAAAAGTTGTAGAAAATTTCATTAAATTTTATGAAAAGCAAAAATTAATGTCCAGCTGTTTTATTGTATAATGAAACAAAAAAATAAAAAGGAAATATCGTCAACAGTCTTCTGGAATTGCAACCCAATGACAATTGTCGTTAATAACAAGAAATATTATTTTAAAAGCCAAAAATATAAAAAAACAAAGATAAAGAACAATAACAACAATAATTCTAAAAAATTAAAACGTGAAATAAGCTCTTTGGTTACTCCGAAGTGGTGTAAGCGGGCTTTTCTCATTTCTTATATTTTCCTTTCTTTTACTTTTGGATACCGCAATTTTATGCATGGAAAAGTAATGTTTTCAAGTAAAAAGATTTAACGATTTTTTTCTTTTTTTATTATTTGATTCCATTTTCTTTTTTTTTTTTTTTTTGCACAAAAGAAAGCGTTCAAGTATACGCATACTGTTAAGAGAAAGATGGACTAAATTAAACTGGGAGAATAGGTTTAAATTGACTTTTGAATACTCTATAAATAATTGTAGAAATAGATATCAAATTAATTACTGCTGTGTTACTATTACTATAGCAGGCAATTTTTCAAGCGGCTTATTTTGAAGTTCGGTCTGAAAATCATTTTGCGTTAATTTTTCATTTTGAGAAGAAATATGTAGTTAATGAACTTGAATTATATATATTTGCATAAGTATGTATGTATATATACAAAATTATGGCGAAATATAGCAGATTTCAAGTATATATTTTATTGCAAATAATGCGATCTGTGCTGTTTGCAAAATAAATAACTTCTTATGTTTTGATTAGTCATGTTGGTTGGTTCGTCCAATCGTTAGGTCAAATCATTAGTTGATACAATTGTTATAGTTATAGATACTAGCGACGTTAATGCGGGCAATGCCGTTGGGGTCTACAGTGTTAAAATGTAACGCAGCAGTATCAAAAGGTATGTTTTTCTTTGAATATAATAATTGCACTTAGGATACTCGGGAACTCCGGCCACCCCTATCGAACATCTATATATGTTATATTTTATATATGTTTATGTTATGTTATGTTTATATGTGAGCTCTCCTCACTCGTATTAGAAGCGACGCACAGATGGCCTCGTTGAGAATGTGGCAGTCGGGATAGGAAAGAACGACAAAGGGAAGATGGACTTTCGTTCTTATCCCAAATGTAAGACGATGGATTGAAAGACGTCACAGTGAGATAAACTACTATCTCACCCAATTCCTGACCGGTCATGGCTTATTTCGTAAATATCTGCACAGATTCGGGCACGACAGCTCACTTAACTGTCCGGTATGCGTTACAGAAGAAGACGCGGAGCATATTATACGTTCCACTGCAGCAGATTTGAAAACGGGCGGCCCCAAGTGTAAGCAAGATTAGCTGGCTGTAAACGTCGTGATAAGCAGATACACACGCTTGAAGCTGTTTTCGGAATTTCCAACTGCTTCTCTAAATGCTTCTCCAATTTACTGCAAACTGGATCCCTGCAGATATTTTACTCATAGTTATAGAATACGGTTACTCTCTGTCAGTATTCTTTACTATTTCATTTATAATTATTTCGATAACAACATTTTCACTGAAAATGTCAAAACTTTCTACCCAAAATCTTTATTCAAAAACTTTTATACGCCCCATAAAAAAGGTCGCACAAAACAAATTGCATAAGTCGTATAATACGGATCGCACAAATAAAAAACGCATAAAAAGCACCGCATAAAAACAAGTTTAACTATATTATACATATACAAATATTCTTACCTTTATATATACTATATACTATTTATTATATATAATATTTATATATTATAATATATCTACTGCGCAAAGTGAATCGCAGTTTTCTAAAGAAAATCATATAAAAATTAATGAAAATTTCCAAGGTGAACGTCAAATTCATTTTGATATTTTGTTTGTAATCCCCAGAAGGAAACTTCGCAAAACCCACAAAGGATATATATTCTTGATCAGAATCAAATTTAGAATCAATTTAAGGATATCCGTCTGTCCATCTGTGTAATTCCTGTGGTAAACATTCTTCTGGCCGCAAAAATTGCAGATATCGGCTTCAAATTTTACAAAAACATTGGAAGTTCTTTCACGTATGTTGCTATTGAAAATGCGCCAAATCGATCCCAGGCCACGCCTACAGTATAACATATGGTAAAACATATCTGTTTTCTAGCTGCTTTGCTCTGACTATTTTCTACGGTATTCCATGGCTGGCTGTGGTAGAAATAAAGGATTCGACACACCCGAATATTATTTTCTAACCTGTTTTTAATAACCTTTTTTTTTTTATCGATTATAATATAGATGTACATTTGTTTAATAAAAATTAAATGAAATCTTATTATTTTCATTAAAGCAAAACAACTAAAAAAATTCAACAAAATATTTGAATCATGTTACACAATAAAAAAACAACAAAAGTGAAGCAAATTTAATTGTTTTCTAAAGTGGACGCAACTGGTGCCTCTTTTTTGAAAAATTTGTACAAAATCTGTTAAATAGATTTTTTGTCTTATTTTTGGGTTTACAAAGCTTTTGTGATGTAAAACTTCGTTGCTCTTTTACTAGACTGACTGTCTTTTATGTCAGCACATTTGATATCAAAATTTATAAATTTTTCGTTAGACAATATTTATCTGCAATTAATACGTCTATGTCCGATCCATTCATTCTTTCGAAAATTTAAATCAAGAATGTTTTATTAGGTTTTCTTTAACTACATAACTTGTGCACTCTAAAAATATGAAAACACTTAAGGAATCACTGCCCAGAACCACCATAACACCATCTCATGCGTATACCACTTTACATCATCATTCTTTCAATTAATATATAGGCATATTTTATTGTTCCTATGGCTAAACATGTAAAGCTAAAAACAAAACTTAATTCAAAACTTAACTTAATTATACAAATTTTTATGTTGTCTGTGGCTGTGTCCGTATACGTATGAAAAAGAAAGAAATTTGTTTATCTGTGATAATATCTTTTTTCTTCTAGCGTTTCCTAGCGGAATCTTTCTCGTGTGTTCAAGATTTGTTGGAATGTACGCATCCACGTATTCATGAAAATTTTTCGTTTCCAAATTTCAAATTTTAAGTATCGAATTTTTTTTTTTTTTGTTACTTGATAAAAAATTTGGGAAGACTTTGTTCTTTCAAATTTAAAAATCAAATGAATCTGCTTTTCTTTTTTCCTTTTTCCGGGATATCAGACTTTCTCTTATGCTATTTTATTTGCGTTTACGTGGTGAACTCTCACATCTTTATTGTGAGACTAGTTAAGTTGAAAAATCGCGTTACTAAAAAGAAGAAGTGCGAAAAAGTATCTAACAATTCCAATATCACATTAGATATGCAATAGAATTTGGAGGGAAGAAGAAACTATCTCAGCATTTTGCTCGAAATTTTTCGTTTCTTTCAATATTTTTCTTCTCAAAGTCCAATAATTGTCGAATATGGAAAATTTGATGTAGAAAACTGAAATTTTGGAATCTGTGCTCAAGTGGAAGAAGTTAAGCTTTTTAATTGAATTTCAGGTCGGGGAAGTAATTCACAATATGTCTACAATAAAAGATTTGAGGCCCATCACATTGATTTTGGGCTTGATATATACGTTTGCAGCGTAAGGGAACGAGATATAAATAAATGAAAACCCCTGCTTAGTTTTTTTGTTTTGGAATGGAAATGGAAGTGGAAGTGGGTAACGAATTCAAACAATGCAAACATTGAAGAGCGAGACTCCATGATTTACATGAGTTCATGTATAAACAAAGTTGCTGCGCGTTTTACTTTTTATTACCTTTAATTCAACAGCTGGCAGTAGGTAGACGGACAGATAAGCTCATGCAAAAATACTCAGATTTTTATACTAATCGGAAATTTATATGCCGTCTACGATGCGCATGTTCGGAATATATTTAAAACTGTTTTCCGCTCGATTATACGATGGGAAAGACATACTTGATATTTTTTATAAGTTAATAGGCTACTGTGAGGATAAAACTCGATTAAAGTTTTAATGAAGGGATTCAGTCTCTCATAGTTTATAGTTTAAGTTGGAAATTTAAAATTAAAGTCGGCCTATTTATAGCTGGCAAGTATATGACGGCCCTAGAGCATCTGAATTTAGCAGTCAGTATTGCACCACATAGATTAGTTTGTTTATTTTTTTTTTTATTTTTATTTTTAAACGCGTCAAATGCTTCCTCGAATGAAGTGATTTCATTTCTGAGTATACGCAAAATTTTAAAATATCTCGAGTTTTTATGAAGATCTTAAACGAAAAACTAAACTTTGCCCTTATCATTATGATAATAGCTGACCAGGTTGCTTTTGAGAAACATCAATCACTTAAGTGGATCTCTATGAAATTCTTTTATACTATAAAAGTCGAAATGAATTGATTCCCAGTGGAAACGAATTTTTCGTTGCAATGTGAATTTTTCTTTTATTTAGCTTCAGCTTCCTGCAAGTAATTCAGGTGAAAACGGGAAGCATCTCAGAGATTCAGTGAAAAAAAAGAACACAACACCGCACAAAATACCTTTAGTTTGATGGGAAAGTTAAATGATAAGTTGGCTCCTCATTCATTGAGTATGTGTGGAAACAAATGAATGAATGAACAAACAAGAATTCGATATGCACATACATATAAACGCATGTACATGCATGTATACATGGATGCAAACTTATATAGCTGTATTATATGCCCTGATGTTTCGATAGTTAGCTCATTAAAATGTAGTAAAGTGTGTTGATTTTTTGCCAACATTTGCCTTATTAGTGCCAGACAATGTGGTGCGTAGATCACTAAGCCAAGCTTCTAAGTACTAAACGTCATCAACATGCAGTCGTGTATAGAACAACAACGACAACGTAACTAAAATGAAAGCAAAAGACATTGTACGTATAAACGAAGGACGTTCTCTATGGGACAGGAAGCTAAATAAATAAATAAATATACAAATGTACACATATACGCGTACTACTAATATAAATAAATAACTGAAAGAAATTAAAGAAGAAAAAAGAACAAAAAAAAAAAAAGAAAAAAGAAGTATTTTTGTAGAACATGCAAACTTATGACTAAGATGAAGAGGTTGCCAGTTTGGCAGACAGTCAGTCATTCAGTCAGTTAGGTGAATACAAACAAAAAACAATGTACATATTGTGGAATGAAATGCTACTTTTTTTTTTCTTAATTTTTCGTTTAAAGGTAATGCCAGACCAAACCCAGTATGTTCCTCTCTTATGCAAGAGGATCTCGTAGCGAAAACTATATAAGAAAGTTTCAAAAAATAAAATGAAGAGAGAAAAAAGAAAACATTGTCAGGCACACAAGATGAAAGCAGTTAGAAGAATCAAGAAGAGGTGCAGCAGCAAAAGCAGCAGCACACCAACAACAAAAATAAAAACAACAACAACTACAACTACAACAACAAGAGCAAGAAGAATAAATGTAACATGATTTAATGACATGAATTATGTATGAGTTCGTTGTCAATCAAAAACCACGTCAAACATTTTGATGGCGTTGTCAACGCTCGCGCAGCTGAAGCTCACAATATGAAAGAAATATAAAGTACATGTATTTGTGTGTGAGGGTTTGTAAATGTGTATAAAATAAACTTGAAAAAAAAAAACGACAATTTTTTAGGTGCACTCATAAAGTACACAAAGTTGGAAATAAAAAATAAAATATTAAGAAAAAAAATTTCAACTTTTTTCTTTAAAAAAACTTCAATAAAAATTTTTTCTATGATGTCTTTTCCTTTTACAATTTTTTTTTCTTCTTTCCAGAGTGTTTCAATAACTTTATTCTTTATACAAATAATGATAACGAAAACGATGATTATGAGGATAACGATAATGAGGATGATGATGATAACGATGATAATGATGATGATGACGATGATCATTATGGCCGCCACCACAATATGCTTGTGTTATTAATAATAATCAGAAAATTATGATGCTTGCTGTGTCTTTCTAGCAATTAGTTGTTTTGCGTTGCCGTTGTTGTTGCAGTAGTTGTTGCTGTTATTTTTACTGCGTTTTTTTCACTTTACTCCATACATATGTTCAATTTATAAAGCGCCATTATACCATTTTTGGGGCTGTGAACTTGGCTGCCTGTTGTTTTAAATTGTTGATAAACCTGAACACAGCTCATTGATGATTCGCCACTGATCATCATTCAGTTCGATGATGCCACTGCTGATTCTGATGCTGATCATGGTAAATAGCGAGAGATCGGCCAAGAGACGAGTTGGTAATGTTGCCACCACTTGTTAACACCAAATTAACGTGGTACCTGCTGAATTAATTACACTCCACAATCAGCGAAATCGTAAAGAAATTCCTTAATATTTGTACAGCATTCGTGGCGTGCAAACATGCTCGCTGATTTAACAACAAAAATAACAAGAAAAATAACAGCAACAGCAAATAAACAGATGGAACTACACGGTGGACAGAAACAAATAAACTATAAAAACAATGTTTACAATTCTAACCAAGCAACTAAACAACCAACTAACCAACCAACCATCCATCCATCTATCGATGCACGATCATCATCCATAATACTAGCATATTGATCAGGTGCCACATACAAAGTTACTCATTGATAAAACGTACGGAGACAATCTTGTCAGCCAGCTGCATTTCTTGTGATATTTGTTTCTATTATTCCTTTCTGTTCTTGGGATTTCATTCATCTGAAATAGTCGTCCAATAAAAGAGAATTTAAAAAGAAATTGTTTCTAAAAAGAAAATAACTGCGAAAAAGACATTTGGTTGGACCGTATCCTAGAGTTCAGCACATTTTTCTTTTAAATGCAATCGAATGCACATCTTGTAAAACAGCAAAATTGGTTGCGTAAATAGGTAGATAAAGCAAATACTACAGAACCATTTACCATGAACACTATGATCATGTCAGACATCTGGTGCAGGAAATGGTTTAATAAACAGTTTTTACATAACACTCGATGATATTCGTTTTTTTGCAAACTTATGTGGACTTGAGTCATTTTTCCCTTTAAATTTAAGTAAGCTTTCCGTACAATTTATGAGAGCTTTCTATACTCTGTCTAAATCCTCTAACATAAGTTTTGCGATTCGGCTTATGTGAACCAAGAACGTATATATGCAGTCCATAAGGATTTTACCATCTCGTTCAACTGTCAGACAGAGCATTCCATCTGCTGATATCGGGTCATTTAGAAGAGGAGCAATAGAGGAATATTGTGTGAAAACGACAAAAAATATTTTATTTGAAGTATCGCTCATCGCTAGCTGCACATTGTCGGACACAAAAAACTGTTGCTTTTTTGAGGAGTCGACGTACTTTTTCATATGTTCGGAGCGAATCAAAGCATTGCTCAGAAACTGAATGACTTATCGATGCAAACAAGATGAAATCGGGAGCACTCGAGTTTGGTGAATAAGCTGTTTAGTGAATAAGCTACTCTCCAGTTGAGTGCTTCTAACATGTCGTGAACCAGTTTTGTCGTATGGATGACTGAACGCATGTCGTGTAAAAAAAACAATGCCTTATTATCTTTTTTGAAATGTTGGTCTTTTTTTTGAACAGTGAAGGCTTCAAATTGATTAATTGATGTTGGTAGCATTTGGTATTAACCGTTCCAATGGTCTTTAACAGCTCATAATGGACAACACTTCCCTTTTGATCATGCCAAACATGTGGAATCTTCTTTCTGTGACAGGAATTAGGCTTTATAGTTGATAGTGATGTTACACAGCGGTCTACCCATGAATTGTCGCGCCTTTTCATCCTCAGTTACAATAGGTTACAAAAACAATTTCCTCTTGTATCGTTCGAGCAAAAAAAAAAAAAAAAATGCTGTCGATCAATGCTCCTTATTTAGCAGAAACCTTGTCTTCTTCATTATTAGAAAAAATATTTTAGCGTAGCGTTACGATTTGGTATTACGACTGATTATTGTTGACACATGTTCAACCTATAAAAACAACAGACACTACATCAGACATGCACATTCTTTACACGTGATATCATCCAGCTGTTTCTTAAATTCGCATGTCGTACTCACGTACCTGCTATTGATCACATTTTGGCGTGAAACTTGAAAATCGACTTAATCAAATTAATAGCATTCCACTTAACTCTTTCGCTGCAACCATGTTCTAAGTGTATCATTGCGTCAATTGCATTGACTTGTTTAATCCAGGTTTTTGCATCAGTTGCTTTTTAGGGACATAAAAAAAAAAAGAAATGAATGTGAACAGGGCTTTCTTAACGCGAAACTTTTTATAAGATGCAAGCTATCTTCTTTCGGCAATATTAAATGTATTCTTGAAGAAAGTTTTTCGCAAGCTTTAAGAAAATGTCACTTGAGCTTATACCGAAGTATGTAGATTGCCTGCAGTTACAACATCCCTGAAGTGCGGCTCTCTCTTCTCAGGCCAAGGTCATGATATCCATTGCTTTAGGGCGCTATTATTTCGGCCTGTTACTCAGACCCCTTATCTAGGCGCTTTTTCTTCTTATGCTTCGCCTTGGTAATTAAGTTTTGTCTCAATGAATGTTTTTGACTTGCGTGAAACTTTGCTCTGTTTTGGAAATACTCCAAAAACACTGCCAGTGTCATACGAACTCCTAATGAGAACTTACAGCCTAATATCTTATCTATTGATTTCCAACTTCTCTACTATACCAACATATACCTGTAGACAGTAATGATGATAATTTCGAAGCATTTCCAAACAAAAATCTGCAAGTGTAGCTTCACCGAGACGAACGTTGAGTAGATACGAGGCTAAAACCCTTTTTGTTATTTCTGTTTACGTGAAGTATAAAAAGTGCGATTCTATATTCGATAGATGCAGCGAAAGAGGCACTTTTAAGCATATAATTTTTGAGGAGAGAGAATCAATAGGAATATTTCAACACAGTAGTGCAGTTTTATGAAGTTGAAGTTGCGGACTAATGGGAAAAAATAAAAGATAATTTATTATAATAAAAAAAAAAAACATGTCTTTAACGTGTATCAAAATTTTAAACACGTTTTCCTCGAAGCACCTTTTTTTTAAAAAAGCATGCGCGACAGCTTCAACAATTTTCGATTTTTACGTACGAGTTTTTTACAGTATCTTTAAAACAAACACCTCTAGAGAATGACGTGGGATTTTTTCGATAATTAATTAAAACATTTTTTCAATAATAAAAGTGTGCCTATTTTCGGACTAAACTTAAATATTTTCATTCAAATACTCGGCAATTACAGATAAATTCATATTTCGAAATATCTTACCCCTTTTTTCTAAATGTAGGCATGTAGGTTAAATGATTTTTTTTAAACTCAAATGTTGACCATTTAAAGTGTAGGTCTTAGGGCCGCTTAAGTTACATATGCTTCATAAGAATGACTCCGACGTTGTGAGTTTTTAATATTTTCCAAAAATGATTATTTTTTTTTTTAATACTTAAATGTAGACTTAACGATCTTTTAAGATATTATTATCTTATTACCTTTCGTTCTATCCAGAAAAACATTGTCGGAACACGTTTTTCTCATGCTGTTATGGGATTGTTATCCGTTAATTTGTAATGCAGTGAATCTGTGATTATATGCATAAGAACAATTATGACGTCTTCATTGTGAGACAATAGGAGAAGAAAATAGAGGCTCTAAGGAGTTAATGAGACAGTTGTACGGTAAAAGCTTGTCTGGTTCTGGTTAAATTTTAGATTCTAAATGTAGCAATAATGACAACCTTTTTATTGCAATGCCAATGATTTCTTTCCATACAGCGTATTGTGTTCAGCTACATTCATTTTGCGTTTGAGTGGATGCTAAGGTAATCAAATTGTTTCTGTCGGGAAACTAGTATATAATTTCGATTTTATGGACCTGATGTTTTTTTTTTGTTTTGCAAAGTAATTGCTTGTGATTTTCCGATCACGCGATATATCAGGTAGGAAATCTGGAAAGTTCTGCACCAATTCAAAATCATGGTAACGTGTTGTGTGTTTGATTTTTGAAGGATTAGCATGGAGTCAATGCGGCCCCAACCGTTATGTACTACTTTTTGTTGCTTTGATTGAGTTAAAACATTTATTTATTGCATCACTTTATTTTATTCTAGACTACTAACATAGAATATTGTATTGTAGAGATAGATGACGACAGCGACAGACAATTAGTCCAGATTTTCATATAAATGAAAGATTTTTCCGCAAATAACTTTCTGATGAGTTTTTAGAAAAGTTTTATCATTTTTTTTGAAACCACTTTGCAAGGCTTGAAAAACCCAATCTAAATGCAATCAATATTTTCCAAAATGTTACGTATTTGCAAAAATTTTGGCAGGCAACTTCCAAAGGTAAAGCTGATAAAGTAATGGGAAACTACAACCGGGTTGAATTTGATAATTTTGATCTTTCTCTACCTAAAATAATAACAACGCTCAAAATTGGATTTTTGACATTCATCATTTTTGTTGTTTGATGTAAGGAAATCTGTCGCCGAAGCCCATGGTGATGCTGCTCCATCACACGAATTCATTGAAAATGTCATTTCGACCACTTGTTGCAAAAGTGGACATGGTTGCAGCTCGAATGGAAGTTCTGCCGCACCTAGCTTACTCAACAGACACAGCGCCTTCTGTTTACCGCTTGCTTAGATTGATCCAGCATGACTTGACGGACATGCGGTTCCACAAGGTTGAAATGCGAAAAAGGTTCGAATAATGGACAGACACAAAAAATCATCATCTCTCTTGACACGGTATTACTACGTGGCGTGAAAGTTGAGAAGAGATGTAAGAAATAAAATGGGAAATATTTTGATTAATATATATTGTACGAATTTTTCTCAATAAGTGACTTTTTCAAATGAAAACATTGGGAACATTTTTGCATTTATTTAATTTGAATGTTTTTCGCACGAATTTAATAAGATTTAAATATTGATTTCGCTTTTTAGAATCATTTAGAAGACTTCAACTTATAGAGAGAATCAAATCAAATTTGTTCTACGAATTATTATTTCGAGAAATTAAAGTTTAGTCTCAAGTTCGATAAATTCTCATAACTAGAATATAGCGCATATAGAGGAACAGATCGATGAGATTGCGTTGTTTTACAAACTTATGTTGTTGATTATGATTAGTGAATACTACGGCCTAGAGGTTCTAAGAACCCTAAATGTGTATATTTATATAATAATTATACATATAGAGTAATGTAAAGCCTATCTGTAATCATTCAAACTATGTATGTATGTAGGTACACCTATAGGATATCTCTTATTTACAATGAATGAATACGAGATTAAAAGTTGAAAATTGACTTCTTATACTATAGCTACAGTATTCGTAAGAAAATCAATTGTGTACAATTGAAGCGCCATTGTAAATGATTTTTTATGCTTGAAAGTCTGCGTGCGGAAGACACTAACTTTACCAAATATAGTACGATATGCATTTTTAAGATGCTGATTTGTGCAGTCGCCAATAATCGTCTACCTTCATTGTGTTTGCTACTGTTTACTGCCGGGTTACTGTGTCCGTTGTCGCTTCTATGTACAAATAAGGTGATTTCTCGGGGGAATATTGTCTTAAAAGAAAATAAGCAGCTCTATGGGGGCTTTTCGTAACGTTTTTCTTTCTTATAAACTGGCGTCATTACTCCTGTTAATTCGTTCTCACACACTTTCAAACACATTTCCTACTTTGATAATAATACTACCGTTGCTGACGATGGTGATGATGATAATGATGACGATGATGATCGTTCGCTATTTAATTGTACGACACGAATTTATAAAGAAAAACTAAGGAAGAGTTACGTATGTGAGTTGAAGTTAATGTGCGAAATTGATAGAAAAGCCACAATGTCAAAGATGACAGTAGAAGATCAATAGATCAGAAGTGCTGAAGATGATTGCAATGATTGGCGATGACAACGATGCCCAACCAACAGCAGTTGTGAATGAGAAAAAGCTGCTGTCAGATGACAAATGTCAAAGTTTCACGAATGAGAAGTTTTTGAACAAAACGCTTTAATAAATTGTTAGCAATAAGGGGAAAGGTTTTAGTCTATCTACGGGAAAAGTAGGAGTAATGAACATTTTCTTCTTTAAAGAAATTATTTTTCATTTTTAAAATGTTTGATGAAATAAAGATAGACTAAAGGGGATTACAAAAAATTAGTTACAGTAATTTTCAAAACTAAAAATGCGATGGAGTCCCCTTAGGGTATTGTATGCATCTATGTTACTTTATTAGAAACTTGGTTTAATACTAATATTTTGATCCTCAGTCATAAGTTGAATTGCTACGATCACCATATGGTTCCCAAAGATTAACATTAAATGCTGGTATGTAAGTCGATCAATTGAAAGTCAATTTTGAATTTTTTGGACTTACGTACCTGTAGCTAGTGTTAGTTGTGGAAAACCATTCGACATGCACGCGAGTGAGTGAAGCGAATTATTTTTGTTTTGTCAGAAATGCAAACGCGTAATACATTCTCATTTAGAAATTTCTATCACTAACGAGATTAGATAGTCTTTTTATGGCCATTAATTGCATCAATAAGGGCCTTTCGTAACAATATTTTACTTTATTTTCCCGCTACTCCATTACAGATTGTTTGATAAGAAAAGTTATCAACCCAGAAATGATAGTTACGTTTGACTTTACTAGTAAGAGATAATTTCGATATGTTTCCAGGTATAATCAGTATTCCTTTATATAAATTAAACAAAAATCGTTTAAGAAATTTCAATGTAGACTGTAGGTCCTATATGGAAGCCTTATTGAAACTGAGCGACTTATGGGGTAACACCACTATGAAATAAAAAAAAAAAAAAAAAAAATTTTCTTGGCTTAATAGTTGCTTTCAACTTTCTGAAATAAGTGGTAAAAAATTTATTACATGCAAAAAAAGGTTTTTCCTTAAAATTTTAAGTTTTCCGGTAAGCGTTCCAAAAAGACGAAATTTAAAACATTTTTTAATAATAAAAATGTTTATTTTTCGGTTGAAAATTGAATTTTTTCATTTTTTCAAAAATCAATGTTTCTCCAGATAAAGTAATGTAGATTAAAGGGCTTTTTTTTGATTTCACTTTGGATCTGCAAGAAACTTGTTGCCATTCTTTTAATATTTTTCAAATATATATATATATATATATACTTTTTTTAAATTTTGCATATACGCTTAATTATCTTGTAAAATATTAGCATTTTATAGTCTTTTCTCCTATGCAAAAAAAAAAAAAAAAAAGGATTGTCAAAAATATGATTTTTTTTTTGGCTGTTACACAGTGGTGTTACTCCTTAAATAATTAACATTCGTACTTTCCTCATTTTTTTTTACCTTAATTTCAGCTTCAAATTTATTAACATAATGTCTATCTAGCATTCGTGTTCTGTGGGTGTGCGATAATGGGAAAAATTTATAATTAAAACTTTAATATCAATTTATGTTTTGAAACTATAAAACTTTCCTATACTGAATATAAAAAAAAAAATAAATTTATTTGCGCATACACACATATACACTATTAAAATTATATCGAGAAATTTTCAATTTATATAAATTTTTTTTTTTTTCCTTTAGTTTTTCCATTTGAAAATTTTTTGCTTTTCATAACTTTTTCGTTTATATATATATGTATACGACTATTTTTTTCCTTTTTTTGGATAGGTTCTTTTTGTATAATAATAACAAAAACAACGATTTCACAAGTACAGCATATGCTCCGCCTCTACTCGTATGCACGGCCATAATCGTCTACTGCAAGTGTTTATAGTAGTGATGTGAGAAATGTTTTAAATGCGCGTCAAGCTATATTTGCAATAACAATTTTTATTTGTTTCTTACGGTTTGTTAGTTTCTTTATTATTGTTATTATTATTTTTTATAACAATAAGGAGATATATATATATATATATATATATAATTTGTTAATATCTTCGTGATATCGAGGAACTCGCACAAGAATGCATCGTTTTTAACGCACCTAGCAATTCTGAATTGTCCATCCGTCTGGCTTTCGAAATCGCGATAATAGATAGAAAGAATTTACATTTCTTGTCGGTAGCTGATAATCATTTATAAATTTTGGAGAAATTTTCATGCACTCGTCTACGAAAACTTAAACATAATAGAATTAATTAAGAGTTTCAGAATCTCGTCAACATGTTGTTTTAGATTTTCACTAATTCCTTGAATTCTATTTACGAAATCAAGAAGTTTTCTTATGATCATTCGATTGCAAAAATTTAACAGACGGGTTTAATTTGAAATTGGAAGAGCAAAATAGAAAATTTTTCGTTTTCTTCCTTTACAATTTACGCTTTTGTGACTTTTAAAAAGCTTGACATTGCTGGATATTCTTTGATTCTCATTTGATATCAATTCAAAATCAAAAATATCAAATAAATCATCTAAAATGGCAACAAGAGTTGTGAAATTAAACTTATCGAGATATTTTTAGAATATCTACCTAAAGTAAGGACCACACAGAAAATCTATACTTACTCAAGAAATTCTCACTAGAAGCTTTATGTCAAAAGGTATTGAGTATAAAGCAATACGTCTTAAACCCCCCCCGACTAGAATTTCTTTCTCATTAATTTTAGAGAAATGGCTGGTTGCGAATATCTTAGTAGACAGCAGATAACAACAGATAACAGCAACCACATTATTAAATAGAGAAACTGCAGTACTGCCCAATATCGATATTTGTTGCTGTTTATTGTTGTTGTTCCGCCTTTGAAGCAAAAAAAAATAAATAAATATTATCTTTTTTTTTTCGGTGATTTAGTGTGTATGTGTATATGCTTGTGTATGGGAGTATGTGTGTGTGTGTGTGTGTGTATATACAATTGTATCCGCATTGATGTTTGAGCTTGAGTGCTCCGCCCATTTTTAACGCGCGCGCAGCATATAAGATTTTGCCACCCGACAGAAAAGTAAAAAAAAAAAAAAAAGTACGACAAACAAACGAAATCAACGAAACCAATTACAACAGCAGCAACACTTCAGTAGCATTCGTATGGTGTACTATCCTTAAACTGAATGCATGTTTTTAACGTATATACGAATAGAGAAGGGAGCGCCTACACATGTATACATACCCATACATATGAAGTAGAAAGCATAGACAATTTTTATCAAAGTGTTATCAACAACAGCAAATAGCAAAACTGCATTTAATAAAAATAATATCACCCACACACTTATCTACCGAGCTTTTCCGTATCAAGGAAGGGAGAATAAAGAAAAACAAAAAAAAAAAACAAGGAAAAAAAACAATAACGTCAATCTTGTGTGCGGGTCAACATGAATTTGTTGTACTTGTTGCTATTGTATAGCGTAACGAAAAAGAGGATTTCATAAACTTTGGGTGTGTCTGTGTGTAACAAGGATATGTTGTTAGCTCAAAGATGCACCGACTTTATGGATTTACTTGCGCTTCTGTATATGTGTATATGTGTTTCATCCTTTTCATATAACTCAGTATGCGCATACATACGCGTTCATACAGGGGTTCTCATTTTATTTTATTTTATTTTTTTTTTTGCTATTTTCAATTTATTTAATTTTATATACCCATACGTTTGGCGACAGCCTTCTGTCGTATGTGTGCATTATGCCGAGTTCTTCTGCAAAATTTTTCTTTTCTTCTTTTATTTATTTTATTATTCATACAAATTTATATTTACACCTTTACGAGATACCTTTCTAAAAAGAATATTCTTTTGAATTTGCTACTCTTACCTCTTTGACCAAAAAACCTCCCGATTTTTCTTCTGCTTGATTACTTATGCAACAATAATACGGTGACATCCTCGCATTTATACGAGTTACTTAAGTTGATTACGAAATGCAAACAAAGTAGAATTGTCAAAAATATTATTTATTACATCTATTACTCGAAGCTAATTGAGAGTGGCATTCTGTGTGTGTAGCGCCCAAAAGATTCGTAATGTCTGTATATCTTTTCAAAGAGCAGTAATTGTTTAACAATCAAGCTTTTTTGATTATCAAAATGATAGCAATATTCATGCAGATTTCTTTGAACTTGATATTGAAAATGTAAAAATTCGGATTAAGGGCAATTCCGTGGTTCTCAATATACTTCAATTATTTTCAGAATAATGAAAAGCAAGTATATATAAAAGCTTCAATTTTTAAGTTACAGCGATAAAAAATGAATAAAAAGTCGCAGTTAGATACTCGTGTTTTATTGAAGCGGTAACGTGTCACATTACTTTTTTCAAAAATCGTCTCTTCTTTATTGGTGTTACGGATGCTTTGAACTTTCTCGTTTATGTTAAAAAACTTCATTAAGTCTAACAAATTTTTCATAAAATTTCGGTAATCTCCATAAGACTGCATATCCCAAAGGAATTTTTGCTAGGAAGTAACAGTGTAATCTCTTGCTCATTGATTTCTAATGTACTAACAGATCTCTTTAGTAAGTGTTCACAATCATTTCGAAACATTTTCAAGCCAGCCATTTAGGACGTTTACTATATCTTCATGATCGTCCTTTGGTGATTGCATCAATGATCTTTTCTTCGGTGATTAAGTTCAACCATATCTTAACGTACACTAATGATCTTAAACTCTTCCCTTAACTGGGAATAGCACACTTGTCTACTTCAATATGATTTAGACAACTTGGTTACATTGGGCTCGTTAAATTTTGTGAAACTAGATCTAAAAAAATTAAAGAACTTTTTATTCTCAAGGAAAAATTTGTTTACTACTTATTATTTCATCGAATCAGAAAAATTGAAAAATGTGGATTCGTTCCTTGATTTAGTGGCTGTATTCGATCACAATTTTAACTTATACATTGAGCTCTCCATAAATAAAGCTAAGTCAGAACGAGGTTTTATTAAAAACTAGTTCAGATCGATAATCTATACAATACGAAAAGGCTACACATGCATACACGTGAGATTAATATTTGCATATGTCTCTATTGTGTGGCCTCCTTCCTGCAGATGTTCTGTAGATTCAATAGAATCCGTTAAATAAAAGTTCATGCTGTTTTCTCTTAGAAGTTTGGATTGGGACCCGCTTGTTCCTTGGTCTACTTATAAAAATAGATTGCTTTTGCTATCCATACCATCACCAGAGAAATGTAGATTTACTCTTGGGATTGTCTTCTTAATTAAGCTATTGGCTGACGAACTTACTGTGCGGGGTAAATTTCAATGCTTCTAATCGTTCTTCTAGGAATTTTATTTTTATAAGCTTTGGTCAGTGAAGATATAACTACAAGCTCTTTCATTCGTTTAGAGTTTTTTGAAAAAATCTAAATGATATCTGTAACTTAATCTCAGTATCGAACTCCTTAAATACTTTCAAATCAACTCTCTTTAATACTAGTGCATTATTTGTGTCGTATATATATTATCTTTCAATCTTTAAAGTGTCGTACAATTCGCAAATCAAACTGAATAAATTCACTATATTGGTTGCCAAGCCTTTATGTCCCATCTCGGACCTACACCAGCTGTAAGCGTGGCTTTAGCTAGATGTCTACATCTCGTTCGTACATTAATCTATCTTTCTGTCAGTTGGTTATCGGAATCGTTAAAGTGGAAAAAATGGAAAAGAAGTTAACTTAAAACTTTTGTTGATTTTGTGGTGGGGTTAAGGCTGGATTTGATTTTCAAATTTTAAACAGTTTTAATATATATTTGGTTCGATGGTACAGCAAGTAGTATTTATGTTTCTTCAAGTACTACTAGATCAAATATCGAGTTGTAAATATTTTCATAAAATTTAAGTTAAGCATCAACTTATTATCAGTATTACTATAATACATTGTACAGTACACAGTATCACTATAATACGTATAATAATGATCACATTTTTTGGTGTTTTAAGATCTATAAACGCTTTAAGCAACAAGATGTTACTTCTTTTGATCTCTTGGATACTATAGTTTCCTGCGTAGTATATATATTACAGTCATAGTGTTATGAACATGTATAATTAAAAGTGAAACGAATGGTACGATACATGCAGACTAGAGGTAAAACAAACATTTCCTCAAGTTTGAAACTTGAAAATTAAAACGCATTCTTCTTTAGTTTTTCGGGCTTGCCGTACTACTACACAATTCTTCGTTTATTTTCGGAATAAAATGCAAACAATATGCAAAGACATATTTTTCAGAGAAGTCTTTATGTACGAAATAGTCCGAACCTAATAATTTGAGTATTCTTGTCCAAGATTTTCTTTGTTTTTCACTTATTTCCGTCTTTGTTGCCTTATAAAAGCTTACTCTTTTCGTGAGAAACCTTAGAGGGGATGAGGTCCGAAAAATTTATTTATATGATGTAAACCTTGGTGGAGATAATTTTCATTTGAAATTGTTATTACGGACTAATATATTCATCATAAATTATTCAAAATTTTGCAAATTTTCGCCATATAGAAGCTATTATTATTATTATTATTATTATTATATTCTAGGTTAATGAATTTAATTCTTAGATTAGAAAAGTGTATTGAGCACAGATTATCGGCTCTCGCTGGTGTATTTATTTTACTGTATTGGTTGTGAAAAATTCTGCCACAGTTAGATTTGAACCCAAGTGTGCTGACTTGCTAGAGGCATTTCTTAACAACTCAGCCACAGTTGCGGCTATATAAAAGCTAACTTTGCCTTTATATGAGAGGAAGTTCAAATAGTTACACCGTAGTTGCCCCATGTCGAAGTACTATTATTTAGCGACTATGGTTGAGTAATTTGGAAATTTCAAATTTTATAACGACTTTTTCCAAATAATTCGACTTATAGACTGAATATAATAACACATGAACGAAGTTCTGATAGACGGACAAGTAGAAAAAATTTAGATGAATTCAAAAAATGATTCGGAACACTTCTTGATGTTTATATACATCTGCGCAACTTTAATAAAGCCTCTTCCACCAATAGTCTGCAATATAAATTTGCTACTTGGAAGAATATTTTTTGATAATGCGTTGTTTTTTACCTTTACTTTAAGACTGCTTAACATTAATAGACAAAATTTAGGTTTATATGCAGACAGTAAACAATAAAAAAGAAAATAGCTTATCAGAACAACATTATTATCGACTGGATTTTTGTTTATTATACACGTGTCCGATAGTGAATGCAAATTCCGCCTGCATAGGATATATAATTATTATATACATAGTAAAGGTAAATATATTTTCGAAATTTCGAAATCATATCTATTACAAATTGTAATAATTCAAATTACTTTTCAGATTTCATTTGAGGATGTTTCTTTATTTGAATTAATGAAAGAATTATTGGAACGGGAATACTTAGAACGGCTGTTAGCTTATATACCTCTTTAACAAACTCAAACTTTCAGATTCAATAAATGGTGCTTTCTTTTCGTTAATTGCTCTGAAAACATTTTATCTTTCTTGTCAACTATTGTCTTGAACTCTGAAAAATAATTTTTCTCAAATAAGTGGATAGCGATTTGATAGTAAGTAGACTGCAACTATTTTAATATTTGAATTTTGAGAATCAACTAGGAATTGTATTAAGCATTAAAACTTTTCAGTGTCAGAGAATGCCAATGACGATGAATATTATATTTGCGATGTAATTATTCGATTCAATATTCTATACTTTTTATATTTTCTCGCCGATTAATTGTAAGCATTATTGACGGAATGATCGTTCACTTACGATCCGCGGCGATTTAATTTTTTTCAAGCTATTCAATAGTGAACTGGAATTAAAATCAAACATAAGGTATTATTATTATAAATGCATATGTAAAAAACAATAAAACAAAATAATAATAATAATAATAATAATGCATTTTTTAGTAGGCGCGTACAATTTTTAAGCCATTTCTTACCCATTCTTTATTTGTGAATCCCGTTTATTAAATTATATCAATCTTAAATTAAAACAATTTGTATTGAGGGAGTAAGAAAATTTCTCTGTAAAGCTTCAACCGGTCTGTAATTATATGCTTTTCTCCCATTAATTCCATAAACACAAACAAGCGCACAAGCTTTTATACCTGCATAAAATCATTCAAACTCCATTTCAATAGCATTCAATGTAGAATAAAAAGAAGTCTTGCTTTTTCATATAATTCATAAAAATAAAGCAGACCTTCTTTTTTGTTGTAAATAAAACTAGAATAATAGTAACAATAAAGAAAACAATGTCATCACTACCTGTAATAAAAAATTGCATGTCTGATGCATTTATTTCATGCAACATGTCCAAAACACTGTCGAAAGCGTGTGCAAGGTAATCATGTTCAGTTACATTTAAAGTAAAAATTATACAATTGTAGAAACAGGGCCAATAGAAAACCTGGAAGGTAAAAATGGGAAACTTTTCCTTTGAACGTAAGCGATTGACACGTGTAGTTGCTGCTGGTACGAATATTGAAGACTATCCCATATCGAATAAGTGTAAGAAAATAAACCGTTTCTTTGTAATCATATGGGTCTTCAAACAAATTTGTTAAGGCATACTTTTTTTTGTCAGATATACACATGACTCTGGTATTTCTGCTGTATAAGGTTTTCAAACCTATGAACACAATTATATAGAAAATCGAAGTTTCGAAACCTTTCCGGTTTTTTAGTTAGAATGAGATGTAGTGGAAAGCATAGAAATAAATTTATATTCTATGTGAGTAATGTAGCTTGAAATGGTTGTATACGATTCTAACTGTTTAGCTTGATGTTTATTTTTCTTTTTTATCTATTTTCCATTTTCGAGTCCCAATGATAGTTAGTCTGACAGACTGACGGGTAAATGAATGGTTTAATGGATAGGTGAATGGACAGGTAGATGAATTGACTCAAGGGCACAGAACACAGGGGGACAGAAACAGAAAAAGATTTGTAGACAATAGCGACGGGGGGCTGAGAGTGGTCGACAGAAATGTGTGAGCAATAGGATGAAAAGGAAAAATCAACAACCAGTTGAACTTAACGGAGAAATCTCTGACGCATACACATTTTTTGTTGGTGCAAATGGAGTGAAAAAATTAGTTTATCGATGACGAGAACTAAAAAAAAAAAAAGAAAAAAATTAAATAAATAAAAATCGATGAAGTGCGCGTACACAATTTCAGCTTTAAACACGCATGAGATGTTTACACAATGCGACGGCTTCGCCGACAGACTTGTAAGGCTTTATACAATGTAATTATTGCGAAAATAATGATTGAAATAATGATGATGATCTAATTATAAAAACATTAATTAATTAAACAATAAACAAGTGCAAGTACAAAAATGCATACACTCGCACGCACAGATACACGTATTTCGGTATTAAGTTATTTGCGCACAATTTGTGTACGTGTACCCATCTATTCAGCTCTTATGGAGCGATGTGTGAATTAAATATCTTATCATTTGAACAAATGCCAAAGTATGTACACATATTCTGGTTGTTTCTTTTTTTTTAATTTCTTATTAGACATAAAAACAGAAATACTTAAAATTTATTTCTTGGAATAAATCATAAATATTGCTTCTATTTTTTAATTATTTAATTTATTAATAATTTTTTTTTTGTAAAAAAAAAACCACGCACAATGCACACACACCCATACATACGTAATACAAAAACAAATATTTTAACTGTGTTCCTGTTTATTATGCTCTCACTATATACCAGATCCACATAGGCATAAACACAAACATACACATACAAACACATACAAACTTAAATACAGTCTGTTTACACATACATCTTCTCGAATTGCTGTATGAATTTCATTATATTACAGTTCATCGCTATCCATCGCATTGCATTGGATTGCACGGCATTTCATTGCATTGCATGGCATTTATTTTGTTCACAAACATAAATTTTTGTATTATGCTGAGAATGCGTGTCTAAATGCAATCCGCACATAAATCTATTTTATTTTTTTTATCCACATATATCGCTCATAAGTTTTATGTGTGCGTGTGTGCGTATGTGTGTGCCTTGTCGTAAATATAAAAAACATGTTATAATGATATTATTGTGTTATTAACTTTATTATTATGATAATTGCTATTGTTTAACAGTAGTAATTGGATGGACACAAACCACATTGAAAAATTTGATTTTCTAACACTTTGTAGATGCAGAGGATTTATTGCACTTTTAGGTTAGTCTAGTTTATATGACGAAACGTGTTTGGACCTCCTACTTGTAATGCTGTAAGCAAATTTACGTTGAAGGCTTCTTGCTAGGCTCTTAGACTATGTATATGGTATGGAATCGAATTATCTTACACATATAACGTGATGTTCTTCTCAAATAGTCTTTGAATGAACCTGTACTGGCTTTTTAATACTTTTATACTCAAATTGTTGTTATCGTATCTTGAATACTAAAAGACTTCAATCGTTTAGGATTTTTTTCTCTACAAAATTCTAATATTTCAATTTAATTAGTTTCCATTTACCTTTTACTTCTTCATAATAAATTCCAATGGGAATAATATCTCTGGTGGCAATAAAGTAAATTTTCAAAAGCATCGAAGTTACTGAAAATAAACATAGAAAAATTGCTCCCAAATGTTGTAGAGCTTAATGATTAAGAAAAAGTAATAGTGTGAACGAAAATGACAATAATTACGCTTTCAATTTTTGGATTCAATCGTTGAATGTATTTTGGATTATTTCATATATTTGATACAAGTTCACTTAAAAGCTTCGACATGTGGTGGTAGTAGGGATTTACTGAAATGCCAATAACCAACCATGCCCACAAAGCTAGTCCACATTTTTGAGGGTTACGTCATTGCTAAAACATAACTTGGGCCAGGTGAACGTCTTTGCTAAATTATATTTCATCCTTAAATGAAAAAAAAAAACAAAATATTAGGTTGGGGGAAAAGGAATTCATTATTTTTATTAGTCTGGTTGCCAAAAATCAAACTTCTTTTTGAATCAAGCTTGCAAGCGTGCAAATGGCTTCATATTGTTTTTTAGTGCGAAATGTCACCTTTTCAACGATCTCAAATCTGGAATTATTTACCAGATAACGATCACTACAGCCGTCTTCCCAAAAAACAATGGATTTCTTTTTCCTCAACTATGTATAAAATTAAGTAAAACTAAAGAGCAGACATATGTGGAAACTCCTAAGTTCGGTGTTATGTTCACAAAAACACAGAAGTACAACTTCTAATATTTTTAGTTTGTCTATGTGTGCAGTGTACAAAAGTACCTCTATACTCAGAATTTTTTTTTTTAGCACTTCTTTCATTTTTTAGCAGATGTACAGTAATGCGACAATAGCATGGTAAACCTTAACAATGATTTTTTGTTTTGTCAAAATCGTTTTACACCATTGACAGAAATGTAGGCACACACGTTGTCCTAACTTTAACTCAATAGAAAATAGAAGTAACTCGTTATTTATGTATGAAAGCGTAACATTTAAATGTAAAACAAGTTTGCGCTGCACTTCTAAAATCCAAATTCAATTATAAGCGATCCAAGCATATATGATAATATCTATTATAATTATGAACTTGCATGCTTAACTAATGTCGGTGTAAAGCATACTTTCTGTTCAATATCTATTAGTTAGAATGATAGTTTTTCGTTATAAGTAAATATGTATTTTTATTATATATATGCAAGTGATAAACATATTTATCTCTTTACTTCTAATTTGTGTTATGCTTGTGAAAGCACTTGAAGTAACGTGTTTAGTTTAGTGATAATATCAAACATATATTTGTCAAGATTATTACAAATACTACCGGGCACGCGAGGTTAAAACCGGTGATAAAATTTAGAAAAATTTTTGAACGGAAATCGCAACGAATTCAATTACAAATGTTTGTAAAAATTGTTGTATCTTTTCAATTTTTGTTAATAAATTTTTGTTTTATTTTTTTTTTTTTTTAAATTTTTTTATTTTACATAACTTCAGTGCTACATTTTAAATTGAAAAGATATTAACATGTGGTGGTTAATAAAAATTTTCACATATTTTACAAACAAACAACGGAAAAAATAACATTTCATGCAAAAATTTAACAGTGAACACAAAATTGCGTCGTATTGTGCTGATGTCTTTGTTTTTTCCATTTTATAAAAACAAAAACATGAAATTTACGCTTTAACAGGTAATGATAACAAGGAAACGCTTCATTTAATAAATGATAACTGCAAGCATGGAAAAGTGAAATGCTTGTATGTTTTCCCAAGGGTGGTGATGGGTACCGCTTATTGTCCAAGAGGGAGAGAGAGAGAGAGATTATACTTCGTTGCGGGACAAAATTTCATAAACTAGTTCATCTTTCGAGCAGGTATAGAAAACAAAATAAATACTTTCTACTAAAAGTTAGATTATGAAACGAAAGGCAGTAGAACGTTATAACATGAAATAAAGTGTTTTCGGTTTTTCAATGTTTTAACATTTTAATATTTATGTATCATCATTTTCTCTAACGACCAGTTCTACTAAACAGGTTTGATAGCCTAGAGTAATAAAAAAAAAAAAAAAAAAGCTTGAAACTAATTTTATGGCAAATTTTAGAGTATTCAAGTCGTAGTTTGCCTTTAAAAGATGGATGAATAGACCGCAGTAATAAAGTATATTTGCACTAGGACTTCATGGTTTATATTTATAAATAGAAGAGTGAAGCAAGTACTAGGCCAGAAATAATGTAAACATTTCATTTGATATTTTTTATATTTGTTTTCAATATAATCCCCTTTAGGCTCATTACCGATTTTATAGTGATTCTCCAATTCATACAGTCCTTTCCTGATATGAGTCTCTATTGTTGCACTTGCTTCAACCAATTGATGAAGAACACTTTCCGCATAAGAGGTTTTTGAGTTTTGAAAACAGACGGAAGTCACAAAGTGCAGAGGAAGATGCAGTATATGATGGCTTTTCAATCTGCTTATTTGTTTGATTTTATCCAGAAGATATATCGTCGACGGCTTTAAATGATATCTGAGGCGATCAACACATTTTGAAGAAAAGCGTTGAATTAGATTTTTAATAAATAGAAAATCCGGATCATTGGGAATTGTTCTGTTCTGCTAACAAACCATGCGGCATTAACAGTGCGACGAAGAGTCTTAGATTGATATCTTTGAAGTATTTCAATATTAAAATTACTAAATACAAATGCAGATGGGTTGAAGGATGCTCTTGTATAAAATGCATTTTCTTTTTTTAGATTAACTTGAGATACTAGACGAATTAGTCGCAATAGTGTTTTCTGAATTCAAGTTCCTAGCGTTTAGATTTTATGTGATTTCTCCATATTAACCTTTGGTTAACATGTAAGCCAAGATATTTTACATTTTTGTTGACGGGGAACGTATTGCCGCTCAAAAATAGTGAGGAACAAGAACTCTTATTTAGGTTGAACGTTGATTTTCCAACTTTTATTTTGACAATTTAGTTATTTAGCAAAAACGAACTTTTATTGAGATGACTTTGGAGCTTGTAGGAGACATTCTTAGGATAATGGGATGAAAATAAGATTGCCCTACCATCTGCTTAGAGTATTGGACTTAAAACACTTCCTTGTGGCACTTCAGCTTCAATTTTATATATATTTGTCTTTTTCATTTGCAATGTCTGTTTCATAAATCAGATTTAAGCGGAAAATACAGTGAAGTTGGAAAAAATTCGAAAAGTAGACAATCATGCCAGACTTTATCGATGGTTTTTTCTACATCTTGGAATACAACACCGTAGCAATTCTTATTTTCAATGGTTTCTGTGATATGTGACAGAACACGATGACATTGCTTAATGGTATCATGTTTAATCCTGGAATCGAACTGGTGGTGAGGAATAATAAATTTCTCGTTCTAGGACTGTGAGTAACCTTCCTAGATCTATTCTTTCAAATACTGTAGAAAATGTTATCAATAAACTAATTTTTTATTTTATTTCTTCGCACTTCTCTTGAGATGGAAAGTGATTCAGTCTTAACATGTAGTTAAAAATTGTCGTTAAGAAGATGAGGCCTTAGGTGATTTAGTAAAAATCCTATTTATGCATTCACACTATCAAGAGTTCTTTTTTCAATATTTAGCTTATTCACCTCTTCTTTGATTTCGGATAACCGACATATGATATAGTCTGTCTAAAAATGTCACTATTTTTTCTGTGTTAGAAGTGCCATAACGCTTATTAGGCTGAAAGGTATCTTTTAGATAATGAGCAAAGTTTTTGGTTATTTTGTATGTTCTTTCTACACACAATTCCAGATCTGTCTCTTAAATGAACAATTCGCTTTGCCGGTCGTTTAAGATATTTGGTAGTACTCCCCCGATAGCTAATTTTCATCAAACGTACCTGAATCAATATTAATTAAAAAGATATTAATTTGTTCATTTCTTATTTCTATTAGACGTGAACGCAGTTTCTTTGTAGCTGCGTTCAAAATTGTTTTATTAAGATGATCCCTAGCGTTTTACCATTGTCTTCTTAATCTTCTCTTGTTTCTGCTCATTTGTTTTGTTTCAAGGCTAACGTAATTATTGTTGTATCTTGATTCGACTGAATTTCTGGGAGTAGGTATAAAACCAGTTTGATGAATAAGGGTGGTAAAATCTTCTACCGCAACGTCAGTTGCAGTAGAGTTTTGCAAAGTCAGATGAAGGTGTAAATTATTGTCGATCTAATCTCTAAAAGCGATTAATGACTTTGCATTTAATTGAGAGGTTGTGAAGAGTACTGTTGAAGTTAATAATCAATGGAGCGTGATCAGAACTAAGGTCATCATTGCCATACATATGAAGTAGATTAGTGGGAATACAAGAATACACGGCGAAATTCAGTAAGTCAGGAATTTTTCACAGATCAGATGGTCAATATGTGGGACCTCCCGTAAACAAAACAGAATAGTAACAACAGTAGCAAAGAGTAACCTTTTTTGCTAACGGCTTGCGAATTATCAGTTAGCGAAATTCATATTGTATTCGAAACAACTGATATCACAATCTTTCTAGACTACACGGAATATTTCGTCCGTTTAAGAGGTGAAAAACTGACTTCAAGCGAGCTTACGGTTTCTTGTCAAAATCCGGGAATCCTGCTTCCAATTTTAGTTATTAGTCCACGAGCAAAATACAATTTATTTCTCGTAAAATGGCTTAATGTTGCTCAAACGATTTTATCTACTGATTCGTATGGAACGCCTATGGTCTCAGCTAATTTATCTCCAGTTAATCGATGGACCTGCATTGCATTACCTTGTACTTTATTAACGAATTTTTTAAAATTATAAAATGTTTTGGAATTCCAATATTCTTCTATCAACCAAATTTTTTATTTAGCGTACGAAGGAACACGTTTATAGTAGCATATGCAAGAGCATCCTTCCCTAGACAAATACTAATCGAATAAAATCAGTTGCAAGCATATCTTTACAAATTTTCCTGTCAGGTATTTTCAGGAATTTTTTCAGCCAAATGCTGAATTGAATTGCGTTAAATACGGATAAGATTCACACGGATCCAATGAATGAATTCATTAATATAATGTTAAATACATAATTTGATACTGGATTAATTTATTAAACTTAATCTGAGGCAGATGGACGTAAGATATAGAGGTTTTCAAATCTAAAACTATTCGGATTTATTTATTTTTCTACTACCGAACGATTAGGCCAACGTGGCGTACGTTATCGTACAATTTTTAAAACTTTGTCTAAGAAGCTAGCCGAAATTCTCGGTCCAACGCATAGATTTCAAAATTAGAAAACAGCCAGAGCAGAACAGCCAGAAAACAGATGTGATTTCAGTACATTTTATACTGTGGGCATGGCCTGTGATCGATTTGGGCCATTTTCAATAGCAATATATGTGAAAGAAGTTTTAACGTTACTACCAAATTTGAAGCCGATATCTTCATTTTTGCGGCTAGGTTAAAGGTTACCATAGACATTACACAAAGAAGCAGACAGATGGGTAGATGGATAAGTCCAGGTGGATTCCGAATTTCATGTTGATGAACAATATATACACTTTATGTGGTTCCTAAATGTTATAAACATTTTCACAAAAAAATTAAATATCAATATTCTATTATAGCCAGTGGGCGTGGTAAATCCTTTCTGTTTTCGCATAGCTACGGTAATATTTGTGGAAATTTTTATAGATCTATCTGCTATGGTGTATGAGTAATGAGTAAAAAACCCGAAATATTTATGCTTTCAAAAGTAGAGATGTTCCCAGTCTACGTTGCGATGCGAACGTTCCTTTTGACCGGTTTAGTTCATTTTCAATACAAATCTGCGTGCAAGAACTTTCAAATTTTTCTAATGTTTATCAACTATGTATATATATACTGTGGAGGGTCTCTGAAGTTTCCTTCTGGGTTTTACAAACAAAATGACAAATTGAATGTACCTCTTACCTTTGGTGGTGGGTATGACAGCAATAGTTTCATTTTACAAAATAACAAAAACATTTACTTCGTTAAATAAAAAAACTGCTTCTTTCAAACAAGGAAAATTTATAGAAAGAAAAATTGAATAGAAAGATGTATTTCATAGGCGAGCATGCATGGCTTGAATTTCAGTCTAATAGAGTATTGTTGCACTTGGCAAAATAGGTGTAGCAATGAGTATTATTACAGATTTTTGTTGCGTCTATTTGATAAATGAAATCATTCCAATTAACTATACCTACGAATGTATATTATATTTTCAGACAAAAAGAAAGATAAGTCACCGGTTCGGACGAAGAGAACGCAAGTTCCATTAGTGTTGACATTTATAGTTTATAGTATATGAAGCTAGTAAATGAATGTTGTAGCTGCAGTATCATTAGAGAAATTATCTGTAAGCGTAATAATATTATTGTTGTCACTTTCAGACCCGCTTTTGAAAACTATTTTATGATGAAATTTTGCTTTCATTAGCTACTAATCCTCTTTACATTAGCACTGAGCGCTACAGCTTTTCGACTCATTTCGAAGAAAAATGCACGCCTTTACATGCATATTGGAATGTAAAGTGAAAACTTCTCTTACACAGAGAAAACGATTTTTTTTTCATCTATCATCTCATATTATTTTTTACAACGTGGGGCCATCCGTCTCAAGTCTGGTCTTAACAATCACTATGTTCTTTACTTGTTGTCACTGTACACGGATGAAAATAAACGGTACAACATACACATAGACATACACACATACACATGTATATATTTCTATATATATTTTTTTTTATTCATTTTTTCTCACTCATTCATAAAATGACAGAAACAAATACTGCTCTCCTCGACCGTAGTTGGGTATGACATATATAGCATAAGTCTTTATGCGTCCAAAAAGTATATATAACCCAGAAAAGAAATGTGATTTGCCCGCGTTGACATCGCAAAAGCGGATCTGCATATATTTGCATATTATTCCGCTTATGTCCTCACTGTAGAAGAGAAAAGAAAGGAGCATATTTATGTATTTATATGTTTATATTGTGTAAGGCATACATCAGCGTCGCCATCGTAGTTACAAACAACAACGTGAGGACTATGCAAAATCCTTCAAGACATTTAAGCTATGCTTTATTTTTACATCTCCGGTTAAATCGTTATTTTCATTCGCTAATACGGTTGCTTGTATGTTTTGTCATTGAATGCACGCACCCTTTACCTTAAAAAAAATTTTCAGTTTTTTTTTTCTCGTTACATTCATGAATTATTAAGTATTCGATGAAAAATTACTGTGATTAACATTTTACTCAAAATAAATCATTTATCATGATTTGAACCAAAGAATAATGAAAAAAAAAAAGAAAAAAAACAAGTTTTTCTTTAAAAGTAAGTCATAAGGTATAAAAAGCTTTTGAATTTATGAATGAACTTATCGTTGAAAGAATAATTTTTGTAACCGATACCCAATGCTTGTGAATTAAGTTTTTCTTACCCGACTTATGAAATTCATTCTGTTCACTACTAATATGCTTTTAATTGTTTCACAAACCTTCAAACTTTTGATAATAGTCCACGGAAAAAATTTCTGTTTTTATTACACTTTTATCTTTTATGGTAATTTTGAATTTCTTAACAGCTTAAGTATATATGTATTTGCACTAAAAAGCTAAGGCCTGAGTGTAATTAAAACGGATTATTTGATTACAGCAGACACTAATTGCTCACCAAGTAACTCTTATTAGAGGCTTGTAAAAGGCAGTATATATATATATATATATATATATATATATATATATATATATATAAATATAGGTATATATACACTATATGTATACACTCAGATGACATCATGAATTTGCTACCTTAGCTAGAGAATAAGTTGTGCGCGTTCGTACCTTATCGCCGACTTAAGAAACGAATAATTAACATCCCTAAGGATTAAAGAAAAAGCGTAAGTTTTAGCCGCACAATATTTTAATGCTTATAGATAAAATAACTTTTACAGTTAAGTTCTGAAAATAGTAATAATAATGAGCAAAGACGAATTTATTAATTAATTAAAAAAAAAAAAAAAATTAAAGAAAAGATGTTAATTTAAGAACAGTTGTAGAATCTTGTTAAGTAATTTCGATGCACAGCGTTCAGGTGAATATAGTAGCTACAAATATATTAATATGGACGGGATTAGTTTAGGTAAACCGTGCAGGAAGATATGCTCATTTTAAGAGTAAAATCGCTTTGCAATCTTGTCATAATAAAGCATTCATATGCGATACATAGAAAGTCTTTATTAAAAGCCAGATGTAATTTATTTACGAAAACTAATTTCTCTTACAAGATCATCAAATTCTTATTAATTAAGCTGAAGAAAGATATGGCAGGATTTTACTTTCTATGTCAATTTTTGGCACTAAGGAAGTTCAAGCAGCAAATTGAATATCAACAGAGATGGATTGGGAAGATTAAATCGAGTCAAGATAAATTGAGTCTTTTTTTTTTTTAGATCAATATTACACACAAACGAAGGACGAAGATGTTCCCCTTAATTATCATGCAAACACGATTAAGGCATTTGAGTGGAAAATCTTAACAATGAAACCTTACGAGATGCTTGCCTTTTAGGGTCTGATATAAAGATGATTGTAATCTTTTTTTGTCATCATGAAAATCTGAAGAGCCCGAATTTGATTTCTCTTTGTAGTTGAACAATTTTAACGTTTAGATCGCGCCTCTAGCAAGTTACTACAGGTAGATTCAAATCTCATTGCGCTAGAGTTTTTTCATAAAAATGAAAAAAAACATCAAGAAAGCCGATAGCCTAAGCTGCTACTGCTCTCGTCTCTAGCCTAATAATTAATTTCATTAGTCTAGAATATAATAATAATAAGAATAATAATAACGTTTAGATTTCTAAGAGCAAGCCACGGTTTTGTTTAAGTCATATCAAAAAAGTAATTCAAAAAATTCGTTCTGTGTTTTATAAAATAAAATTTAATTAGTTTTATTCTTCCTATATCTATAAACTATTCGCCTCAATTCTTGCGATCGCATTACAATTTACAGTTATGTAAATGCTTGCGGGAGAAGGAAGGATGTATGTTGCATGTCAACATCAAGTTCAATTTACTCTTATGTTAAAAACTTAAATCTCAATCCGCTGAAATAAACAAAGCAGAAAACAACTAACAACAACTAACTGAAAATTTATTGCCTAAACCTCTGAAGTACTGCAAATATTTGGAATGCGTCGTTTTCTTTGCCTTCATATATATATATATATATATATATATAGGTTGATCTTTTCTTTTTCTATTTTTTTTCATTCATTTACTGCTATTTATGACTTCTTGTGTTGTTTGACTATAAACCGGTAAACTTGACAATTTCCTGCTATTTTTTCCCCCTATTCTTTTGGTTTTTAATAGAGTTGCTGAAATAAGTCCAACCTAGTCCGCTAGTTGACGAGAACGTGTAACGGTCAATTTTTTTTATTTTTTTTTTTTTATTTTCTTAAAACCATAACTCCTCCACCTAAAAGCGAACAAAGTTTCCTTTCTATGTGTCGTTTTATTTTATTTCTTGATAAGCCGGAGAAGCTTAAAAAGACATTCTTTTTGCTTTTTCTCATCTTGACTTTTGATGGTGTGTTAAAATACTTTAACTGTTTTATACAGTTTCTTCCTATTTCAGGCCATATCTGTTGCCTCTTGTGGGGGATCTCTTGAGTGTCCTTTTTTTTCGTCTCGCGCACTTATATATCAACTGGATTTAAGTTTTTTATACATTACATGTGAATTGTTTTATATTTCCTTGTATTGTTGTACATAATAAATAACTTTTTTTTTTTTATATTATTTTTTGTTTACTGTTATCTATCCCTTGATGTATACGAGTACTTATGTGTCATTCGCAGCGGGTGTTGCATTTACTTTTGCACAAAATTTTGTTTGTTCCTCTGAAAGCAGGATTAGTCCTGACATAAGTTTCGGAAAAAATGAACATTAGACCGAGGCAAAATAATGTGTAAATTATTATAAATTTTATCTTATAATGGTATTTTTTGCCAAAGCTAGTTACTTAGCCACTGGATACATTAGAAAGATTTCAATAAAAAAGAAATGTTAAAGAAAGTCGAATCATTTATTAATCATCGCGTCTTGCATATTTATTTTTATTTTCTTAACGCTCATATCACCCATCATCGATGTATATAAATTTACCCTCTTTAATGCCCAAATATGTTGATGTGTATATAAATAACTAAAAAAGGAAAGTTTTATGTTTATTTTAAATGTTGTAGCCAGCTTCTAGCAGCCTACAAAGTTTATTTGCTTCTCGCAATATATTCTGAAGAGATTGCAATAAAATGAGCGATTGAATTTTTTTTTTTGCACTGATAGTAAGAGAAAATGGAGAAAGCCGTTAGACTTCAACTACGATACAATCGATTCACTTTTCTGCGATCGTGAGAAAATAAAGTTCACTTTAAAATTAAACTCCGAAAACCACTTTCATTTTCGAAGAATTTATTATCTAGTTAACAACAATATGAACTAAGAAGACAGTACAGATTATTTCTTAGAAGTTGAAAAAATGATTATGGCGAACATGGACATGCTCGAAAAAGTTCAATTTCCAACCAAAAAAAAAAGAAAAGAAAAATACAATTTTTTATTAGTAATAAAAGTTTAGATTAATTTATATAAAAAATATCTTAATGCTTCATTGTAGGTTCTTATAAATAATTCGAACGAAAAAAATGAAAATTGTTGGAGTTAGGCTGCTTGCCGCTTTCAAAAAGAGTGTTTTTAAAGAAAACAAAAGAATAAGGAAGCAAATTATATTCGGCTCTGCCACTACCACCTTTATCTTAAAAGAAGGGGGGAAAACTCAATTGCAATAGATGGGCGTGAAAGTGAAAGTGAAAGAACTTCCAATGTTTCCGCCAAATTTGAAGCCGACATCTTCATTTTTGCGACCAGGAGAATGTTTACCAAAGATATTATAGAGACGGGCGGACGGAGAGACGTATATGTTTAAATCGATTCTGAACTTGATGAATATATATTCTTCGTGAAGTCTCTGAAATTTCCTTATGGAAATTACAAATAAAATGACTCCTAACCTTGGTTGGTGGGTATAAAAATTAATTTTATGAAAATTCTACAATAGTATTCACCATTAAAATTAAATTTTTTATACCCACCACCGAAGGTGAAGGGTATATTTCATTTTGTCATTTGCTTTGTAACTGCCAAAAGAAAACTTCTTCTTGATAAGCATCAAGTTTAGAATCGATTTAAACATATACGTCTGTCCGTCCGCCCGTATGTATAATATCTTTGCTAAACATTCTCCTGACCGCAAAAATGAAGATATTGGCTTCAAATTTAACAGAAACATTAGAAGTTCTTGCATGCAGGTTGGTATTGAAAATGGGTCAAATCGGTCAAAGGACACGTTCATTGTACAACGTAGACTTCTGTTTTTGAAACCAGCAAAAATTTGGTTTTTGATCATTACTCGTAAACGATAGCAGATAGATTTGTAGAAATTTCCGTAAATAGCTATTGCGTAGCCATTGTGCTAAAATGGAAAGGATTGACCACGCCCACAACAGAATATTGAAATTTAATTTTTTGTGAAAACGTTTGTAACATTGAGAAATATGCTCCAGAATCGTCATAAAGTGTATATGTTCTTGATCAGTATGAAATTCGGAATCCACCTTAATTAATTACCCGTTTGCCTGTCTGTCTATCTGTCTTTCTGCTGATCTATGTAATCTTGGCGATAATCACACAAATAATCAACATAATTGAATAAAAAAATGAGAAAATATTGAAAGTTCTTTCACATACGTTGATATTGAAAATGTGCCAAATCGATTACTGGCCACTCCTAGAATATAAAATAAATGGAAAACCCCTCTGTTTTCTAGGTATTTTGGTCGCTACTTGTAGACTACACAATAAAAATTTCCACAACAATCCATAGCAATAGAAAAAATCTGCCACATCCACTTAATAAAATTCAGTGTTTTTTTTGCCTCCCTTTAAGTTAAAGGAGGTGAGTATAAGAGATTCTTCATAGTCTAATATAATTTTCTTACTTGTTTTTATTGCCTTAGCGGATACTTCCAACGTTCTAGAATATGGAAAAAGAAGCTTATTGCTCGAAAGAAATGTTGTCTTTTCTGCAATCGTTTAAAAAAGTGTACATATGTCATATAAATCCTCGTTGTACAGTCTAATGCCGTACCTGTAACTTTTCTAATCCGTTAAAAGATTCCTTTAAAAAGCGTTTGTTTTCATTTAGAAATACGTTAACGTAGTTTCATCCAGACGATCTTTGAATTGTTATGAAGCTGAGAGCGATTCAAAAGGTAAAAATGTAAAATGTAAAATGTAATTTCAATGTACTGCTGCCAAGAAATTAAAAGTTTACGATGAAGAGTTTGCTGTTAATTATGAATTCAGCCATAGAATGTCGTTCTTTTCGTCATTTTGCAATATGTAAAAGAAAACGTGTGATTTTACGTGTGACTGATACGGGAGATGTAGCAGCACGCTATACCCTAGCATAATATTCAAGGAAAAAAATGTTTAAAACTGTTTGAACGTGGAAAAGCATTTTTATACTCATAGGATAATAATAAGAATGTCAAAATATAAAATAAAATTTATTGTAATAAAAAAAAAAACATGTCCATAGCACATTTAAAAACTTTAAACAC
Source organism: Glossina brevipalpis (assembly GCA_000671755.1). Classification (NCBI taxonomy): domain Eukaryota; kingdom Metazoa; phylum Arthropoda; class Insecta; order Diptera; family Glossinidae; genus Glossina; species Glossina brevipalpis. The sequence continues at coordinate 876,101 of KK351012.1, forward strand.
GTTTTTCTTGAAATGCAATTTTCCAAAACTTTATGAAACATATTTTCAATAATTTTCATTGATTTCATTCCATTCTTTAGAGAATATCGCTTAAAGATACTGTAAAAAATTCGAATGAAAATACTAATAAGTCTTCTACAAAAAATTAAAATATCGTGTTTTGAGGAAAATTCGTCTAAAGATACTGATATAGGTTATAGAGGTTTTTTTATTTTTTTTTTAAATTATTTTTTGTTATTTTTTTCTACTATTATGCAATCCTAACTGCCCCTTTTGCTGGGTCTCTTAACGAAGGAAGAATCGCACCTTTCACATTTTTCGTGAACCGAAAACACAAAGATAAAACCGCGAAAACGTATAATTCTGCAATAATCCACAGCAAAAGCTTAGTTTTGAACTTCTCATTTTCTGACAGGAGCATTCGCTCCAGTCTCGTATTTGTTTAACGGTCGTCTCGGTGAAGGTAAATTTACATATTTTTGTTTGGATATTATCGTAAACAGTCTTTAACGACATTTTTTACTGCGTTAGGGGCTCATCTGGCACAAACAATCTTTTTGGAGCGATTACGGAAAAGTTTGAAATTTGATGAAAAAAACTGACGGACAAAATCTCTAGAGTTATTGTTGCGCTTTTTCATCCTATTGCAGGCGTTTTGCAAACAATTTATAATAACTTTATTAATGGATCAATATGGTATAAGAACGCTTGAAGCCGTAAAAAAAAAATGAGATAATTTCAAATCGTGATCACAGTCATCGATAAATTGATCCCGCTGTTTACGATGCGACCCGGCGTCTACTTCTCTATGTGCTGTATTATGACGAAATATATTTCAGGAACAATAAACGGATATTGACGATGCATGATATAGTATGACTGAAGCAATTAGCAAATTAATAGTTGAAATGTTATCCAAATATAACATAAAGAGTGGATCCCTTCAATAGTCTTGAAGTTTAGAATAAATGAAGTTACAGCGTTAGCGTACACTTCATTGTGGATGATAGATATATTGAAAGGGTACGGCGTTAATATTTATTGCTTTAAAAATTTCCATAAACAAAAAAAAATTGGTGATCATTGAAAGAAATATAACGACAACAACAAATTTGTAGTAAAAATGTTAACAACAAATAACCATTAGACGAAACTTACAGTTATAAATTTCAAGAGTACCCTCGAGGTGAATGCGTATGTACACTTGCCTGCCTAAGGGCTAATATACCGGCACATAGAAGAAAGCAAATTAACTGAATATGGTTATACTTTACAGTTGCTTACCCTCGCCATACTTACATGTATAGATACAAACCAGTATCCAGACATATATGCATTTCTACATGTGTATATAACACAGAATCTCTTTTCAGTTAATGTGTTATATGTAAAGAAAGAAAGGGTTTAAATAAACAGATCATTATTATATCGATACCAGTTAAAAAAAGGATACAAATAAAAAGTGAAAACTGTCCTGAGGGGCGTTAAATGCCTTTATAAATATTTTTAAATATATATATATATATATATATATATATATTTTTTTTTTTTTTTGAAGTTATTGCTTTGAACAAAAATATTAGATGATAAGGAGACTGTGTTTAAAGTGCGTCTTTTTTTTTTAATCTTTGTATTGAATGAACTAAATGCCTTTTATGGGTTTTATTGATATTGTAAGAATGTTATTAAAAAAAAAAAAGGGCAAAATAAAATTTTATAGAAAAGTGTGTTTTGTAAAAGGCTTACGAGTAAATTGAAAATAGTTTCTTCAAGTAAGCAAAATATTACTCTGGTTAAAGGCCGCTTGACTTAACTGAATGTCCTTTTAACGAGAGAGTGTCCTTTTTACAAAAGAGAAATACTACAAAATAAACAACGGAACACACACACACACACAACAGAACTGAATTACATGAAAATGCCATAATAATATAATCGTCAGACCATAAAACTTTACAATAAACAGAAAAATGCACAATCGCACCAGTTTACAAGGTAAACATGCCCAAATGCCATGGCGGCGAAAAATCTAAATTTTCTTTTTTTTTTCGTTCTGCTATTGCTGCTGTGGCCGTTGTTGTTAGCCTGGCTTCTATTTAATGACACGATATATAACGTGAATGTGAATTCTAGCAAACAAATAAATAAAAAACAAACGATGAGGTTGTTTGTCTGTTATAGAGCGAATTGAAAGCGCCCTTCAATTGAGTGAAAATAATGTTTTTTTTTTTTTAGCTAAAGTCATAGTTTGCTACACAAAGTGCTTATGTGACTTTCAAATTGACTGGTCGTATATCATAGGTAAGCTGAGAAGATTTCCTACTGTTGAGATCTTGTTGGATTTCGTGTCATATCACAAAAGTTCATTTTGATGGAACTTTTAAGTTAATCTAAATTTTTAATAGATGTGAAGGCAAATCTTCTCTTAGATCTTTGCATTGTCTGTCTACAATAAAAACAATGTTTTCATGTTTGATCTTTCAATACATTATTGACTATTACTGAAGGTTGTTTGCGGACAACATCATTAGAAAAGTGGGCAAGTGACTGATTTCGGTCATAAATTATTTCTAACCAAAATTTCGCAGTATTTGATGATTAATATAAATAAAATAATTTAAGAATTGATTAATTGAATAATTAGTTTCTCCTAACGAATATGTCACATATATTTAAAAAATTTATGTTTTTTTTTCAAAATTGCAATAACACAGATCAGTAAATCTTCTGGACAACGACCTTATGTGCATAAACAGCTAAAGGCTTTGAATTCATAACGTATAACAAAAAGTTGACTTAATTATAAATGACTTTTATTTGAGTTTCGATATGTAAATTATCTACAAAGTACTGTAGCTTTTGAGTGTAATTTTGTTCTACACGAGAAAATGCCAATAAGAGTGAAAGTGATGTCTAAAGATAGATAGAATTTAATTTTATTTTAATTGACTTCGAATTTTGTTAACTGAAAATCGCTTTTAAACCATTAAGTAAGTTACGAACGAAATGATAATTCTAATAGTTCTTATGAGTAAAGTATAAACGTTAGGACTATCTTAAATAATACAAAAAAAAAAAAAGAGGTAAAAAAAAATCTTTTTATTATGAGAACGCGAATTGTAAACCCTTTTTTTTTTTAGCAGATTATGAATGTGGATTTGTCATGCAAGCATTAGCTAGTCACACACACACACACTCGCACATTTTACATACCTAAACTTTTGAATAATCAAAGTTAATTGTTAGAAATGTCCAAAGAGAGGGTGTTCGGGCAAGAGTGAACAGACGAGTAAAAGTTAACAAGGTAGGCCACAAATAAAAGCAATGGCGGTCGTTGTTATTGTTGTTTTAGTTTGTTTTTATCAAACCGCAATTATAGCTTATTTTACAAACAATGCAATCTTAACATGAACGCACACACATGTATGTATTTTATTTATTTATTTTTTTTATCAGTCATTGTTGAAATTCTATGACATTCTTTCTTGACACTCAGGAAGCGAAAACATTTAAACGTTTTATTTTCATTCACTTATTCTCAGATTTGTATATTGTTGTTGTTGTTGTTGTTGTTGTTGTTGCTCTTAAAACATTTCTTACATGAATTTTTGTAAATACATATATATATATATATACATATAGAAAACAACAACAGCATTAATAATTGGGAATACTCTTATTGCTGCTCTACGCATACATCTTCGGATACTTAAAATGTCTCTTTTGATCAAAATTTTAATACAATATATTAGAATCTCATAAAGCTAATGTCTCACGGTCGTTTATATTGAGAAAGAATAATGAAATGTGACCATATGGGGTACACAGTGCTAGATGCAAATGAAATTTGAAAAGAACGACCCGTAACCGTACTTAACATGAAAATGCTAGAGAAAGAATTTACAGCAGATGTCTATCCGGTAGGGACGTTTGAAGATCTTGTGCTAAAAAAGTTCTTTTGCGATTGGCGGTTATTCAAAATTTATCTCACGAACACATGCATTATTTTATCATTACAGAATTATAGCAAGAAATCTGAATACAATTCGAAGAGTGTGTAAACATGTACTGGCTCCTTGGGACCTGCATAACAGTGATAAGATGAAAAGTTAAATAAGGCCTTTACGCATATTTTTCAAATCATATTTTGAGCACAGTTTACCGCTTATGATATAAATTTTTAATGCTTAGTGGGTTTTCTTATTCTAACTAAAATGCATATATTGACGTTTATGAAATGTGATAGATCAACAAATACTAACTATTTTACACTCATCAAGGATATGGTTGAACTGTGCTTCTATTTATAACACACAGAAAATGGCAATAGAGAGATACGATGTATTCTCGATTTGTCTCTCTGCTCATTTTATTGAGGTGGCAAACTGAAATTTATAATTTTTAGTTTAGAATCAGACATCACGTTTTCAAATAAAAGTGATGCACTGACAATCATGATTACATTAGTAGATGTTGATCCCAGACTTGATACAAACATTTATGAAGACCATTTAAAGTTTCGATGGTAAAATAATCGTGATTTGTTCGCGAACAAGACTTTTAACTTACTACAGAGGTTGGTCAAAAATCTCTGATAATTATTCTATAAGTTCAGCCATAAAGTAAATGCAAAAATAATAAATATAAAGATAATTGTAATTTATTAGTGTTAGTAGAATAAATGCGATACCAAAAGTTCGCACTAAGGCCAATCTAAAATTCTTAATTTTTTTTTTTTTTTTGTTAATTACGAAAGTTTCAGATGATCGTATAACTCGGTTAGAAGATTAATATCTTTACCTCATTTTAGATTAACATTTTCTTTCAAACTTTTGAATTATTCACAACACCACAAAACTTGTTTGCATTTCGTTGGTATCGTAGGGATATATCTCAAGTTTGAAAGAAGATATATATATACGATATATATATGTATGTATTCCATGTTTTTAGCAAAGAGATAATCGATTATAGTAATATTTAGAATAACTCATATTTTTTAAAAAATTTTACTTATTTTTAGGTTATGATCATAAAAGCGCTTCGAAAATTTATAATTTTTTTAACTTTTCATATATAGAAGAACTTCTCTTTGTAGAAAAATTTGTTGTAAATGGTGATTAAATATTTTCAAGCTTTTGGAAAATTTTCAAGTAATGGAAAAACTTCATCAGATTAAAAAAAAAAAAAAAAAAAAAAAAAAAAGGAAAACTAATTGAAAATGAATTTTTTTCCCATAAGCATCTTATGCGCATGAGAAGCTCCTCCTAGTTTTCTCACGCACGAATCACATAACGTGTCCTGTACATCAATGCGCGAACAAACATACAGATATGACATAAAGCGTAGAAAGTGCATGAATCGAAAAAAAAGGAAGCGGAAACGCTTACGTTCACTCCCTAAACCAAGAGAAATTTTTAAGTTTTTCTTTTCTGTTATATTTTAAAACTATTGTGAAAGATAAGTAGGATATGTGCCTGCACACACAGTAAAGGGTATGCGTTTACAATATCATTTGTATATTTGTTGTATATGTATATAAAAATATATATGTTTGTTATGTGTGTGTATGTGTATATACACTTTACCGCTACATAGTTCATTTCCATTGGAATATGAAGTGCAATAACGTTTCGTTGGTCTTGGTCCTCTATGTTTTCTGCCTTGATGATGATAACGACGATGACGACGATGACGACGACGATGATGGCGATGGCGATGACGATGGCGACGATGATAACGCCATTTCAATTTGTCTTTTAAAAAAAAAAAGAGATTGCCTGGCTCTTTATTTGATTCTTTGTGCATGATGTTTCTTATACATGTGTGTATGTATGCCTTTTTGCGAGAGTATGCATTTCTTAACTTTACGCAAACGAACATATTTTTATGACGCTCTCTGCCAGTCCTTTTTCTTTTTTGTTTTTTTTAACATATTTTCTCACTTTTTTGCTTGCTTTGAAACACGTCTTTGAATTTAAATTGAATTTTATAGAAAGTCTTGATTAAAATGCATTTCTTTTAGGTCCTCTCCATTCGTCAGGTTAGTTGTGTAAAGTTATTAAAAATATTCTAATGAATGTGAATTTATCAGAGAGCAAACGATATGAAGAGAACTTATTATAAAACTTAGTCAAAGAATAACAACGAAATTAAAAAGTAAAATATCTATGTAGGCTTTGGTATGAGTATCTATACTTGTGACGTATTTTTCAAATCATCACAGGGTAGGGTAATTGATTTTATCATAGCGTTTATAACATATGTAGAGAGAGAAAAGTTAGAGATCCATTTTCTATAAACGTATGGAACTTATGAAGGCGGAATGAATTGTGTAAAAAGTTTATATTTAATTGACAAAATTTGGCGCAAAACAAATGAAATCAATATTTATCACTTTATCAATAGACGTTAGACATTAACACAGAAAGCAAAAGAAAATATACTACGGCCAATCTATTCCGATCAGATTGTAAGGTCAGACAAATGATTATGAGCGAATCAATCAAATATAAATTTTTAGCTTTATAGCTATCGCTGAAATCTCTAAGGAAACAATTGAAACAACTGCAAAGTATACACAATCTGATCTAAACCAAAAAAAATTCCGGATATATATAGTTTCATTTCTCCTGCTGAGAACGACCAAGCCGTAGTTTTATATGGTGATAGAATCATAGGACATTTACTTTTTTGTGCTTTGTTCAAAATCAATTTCGAATCTCACAATTAAACAAAAAGTTTTTTTTTGAAATGCTTGGCGTTACATATGAAATTCTAAAATTAATATATTCATCTTTATTGATTATACAAAAGAAAGTCAAAAATTTTCCTATCAATATATTTAAAATTTTTCAGATTTTATACATAAAACGACAACGTTAGTATACTTTTGTTTCTGTTATATTGAATATAAAAATAGAAGTTCATTGAAAAAAAAAATCTTTTTGAGAAAAAATATAAATAAAATCAAAAATCGATTCAAGTAACAAAGAAAATGTTTTCTAAGAAACTAGCGAGTCTCTATAAACCCCGCATAGATATTGCAAATTACGCTGATGGCCGATATCCGGACAGACTTCTGGGAAAAGCACAAATGAAGCAAAAATATAAGGAGGCCGCTGAAAATAAACTTAAATTATCCGCAATATCGAAGTCTCAAGAAACTGTCAAACAAAGAGAACGAAAAGATAAAGAACCGCCCTCAACATCGAATCGTCAGGATATCAAAGTCAACCAAAAGAAACCTTCGAAAACCTTGAAGATGGAAAAATTAGAAAGGAAAGTTCCAATACGACAACAACAAATTCAAAACAGTAATAAAAATACTCCAAAATTGCGGATGGAAGGCAGGGAGAGAAATCGTCAAGACGATATGTCACTTAATGGAAGAAACTATTTTGATATGTATATAAATCATGTAAAAGAGGATCATCAATGCAAAGTCATGAAAATAACTGAAGTAAACAAAAAAAAAACTATCAAATGAAAAAAAAAGGAAGAAAATTTTTGACTTGATTTTTTTATACGTTGTCAAGCTAACTAACCATATATATTTTTATAAATATCTAACTCTTATTTTTACATATATTTGTATTAAAAAAGAAAAAAAATAAAAAAAAATTTATTTTAAATTTAATTTTTGAATTCTTAGCACCTTTTTTTTCTCCAAATTTAGAAGTTTTAATAAAAGTTTTGCTGGAAAAATTTGAAATAAAAAGTGCGATGTTCGGCTGGAAATCTAAACAAAATTCTTGTGCAAAAGATAAATGCGAAGAAATGGAAAAGAAGTCGAAAGAAGTTTGCCGAGGTTGCCTTGCAAATCCGGATCGGGTGTATCGATGCGAAAGACAACATGCTGCAAGGACGGGTCGTTTCACGTGGAGAAAAATGGCGACGACCAAGGAATGTGAGAAAGATCCATTTTCGTATCTAAATCCCGATTCTTGGGTATATGTGGCGGACAAGGCATATCGTGATGTCTTTCCGTTTGGTAAAAAAATTAAATAATACCAAGAAAGTTTGGAACGAAAATAAATAAAAAATAAAATAAAAAATAAACTGAAAGTTCAGATACAGAAGCAGAGACAAGATTTGAAATTATTTTCGCGTTAGGATAAATGTTTCTAGGTAAAATTCTTTTAAGAATGAAGACCATTGCGTTTTAATTCAACTCGCTTTTTTTTTGTCGTTCACTCTACGCCATATAGACGCTTATCTAGGCAGTGTGAGCTGGTTGATGGATATATAAAGTTCATTGTAAGACGAATGCTTGTATCCGACTTCTTGACTGTAAGGCGAGACGTCGAAAACGTGCTAATTAATTATGAATCAGAAACAAAGCAATTACATGTCATACGATATGCCTTTCGTTACATACGTACAAATAAACAGACCTCATCAATGTTAAGTGAAAAAAATCACATCGAAAAAAAAAAATTTGAGGCATATATATATATATATATATATATATATATATATATATATATAAGTATGTGTATGTATATATCCATACATACATACATATAGATATATATATATATATATATAGTAACACAAGCAAAATACTAAATACATTATTGTAGCCACAACATGAATGGCATCGTCGTCATCATCATTATTATTATTAACATCATCCAGCAAACTCGACATGAGTTACGACAAATATCTGTGACAGTTGTTGATTGTCAGTAATTGCATGCTGAGTGTTTTTAGCTTAAATGTATACGTTCGTGTATGCTTGGCTATGTGCGTGTATCGCTTATTTAACAGATGTTTAATGTCCAGCTGGTCACATAAAGTTACATAAACGCGTATCAATTGAACAAAAATTATCAATACTATGTTTAGTTGATCGCCACAGTTGTGCAAATAAGAAGAAAAACTTTCTATGAAGTTTTTACTTTTCAATACAATACAAATCATTCCTTAGGGATTGTAATCAACTTTGCTTTCAAAGCATAAGTTGACGTAAAAATATGACAAGAATTTCACTTTGCTGTTGAAATATACAAATTTGAAAAACTATAAATGATTTTTTTTTTCTTCATTGCTAATGCATTAATATGGATGGTAATGGATACGTAACTAACTAATAAATGATATGAGATCATTTTTTATATAGAATCCTAAAGTCTAAATCCCTTTAAATGGTTATAAAAATTTTATCAACTCTGAAGTTTTTATTAATGTTTTTTTTTTTTTTCAATAATTAGGCGTAACTCAAATGAAAACCTGACTACGGTCGTATCCAAATACGTTTTCCAATGTAATATTAATGTCTCTAAATGCTTACTTATGGTAATGGTAGTTGATAAGAAGTCGATCGGAAAAAGCATTTTCAATAAAACTATAATTTTATCGTGTTAATTAGATAAAATATACAAATGATTATTTTAAATACAAATCTTTTTGAGTAGTTTTTTTTTTTTGCAAAAACTGAAATGTTACAAAAATTGCGAATTTAAAAAGAAAATGGATCAACTAAAGGATATAAGATGATGATGTGGTAGCAATGGCCTTTTCACTCTATTTATATGTATAGGTCATGAAATTACGACAGTACTTGTAGCGCTATAAAATTAATTTATTTTCGGACGTTGAATATGTGAAATATGTAAATCGATTGTAACTATCGGAAGAATAAAAATAAATTAATTATGTGTTACTTGGAAGAAATACAAATATTTCTGCCGATGTAATAATATTTATATACAATTTTTAATTCCCTTTATATATTATGAAATAACTAATAATGTAACGATATCTGTTTATTATTATCGCCCGTGAAAGTTTATTGAAAACTACACATTGTTCAACTTAATGAAATAGTGTAAATTGGGCAAAAAATTAACGAACTAAGTACTTTGATGTCTTCTAATTGAAAATTTTAAAATTTTGGGCGAATTTATGTACAATAGATTGCGGTCGCTTTTATTTGCATAAATCTTAAACTTTACGAGTCTATTTACGTTGGACAATTGAAATTTTCTTTTAAGCTTATAAACTAGAAAATGTTTTTTTTTTATAGAATTTATAAAATTGAAAATTTTAAATAGCAATACATACATATACTCACAATGATACCTAAAAATGCATAAAGATAATTTTCATGTGCTACGAGGTGTAAAGAAAGGTTTATCCTCATCACTCATACAACAACACTACAATGAACAACACACAATGAAGTTCATTATTAAAACCAAATGCAAATGTTGTCGTCATTGTTGAGAAAAAATAAGTGATAAAATATAACAAAAAANTTGTCGTCATTGTTGAGAAAAAATAAGTGATAAAAAAAAAAAAAAAAAAAAAAAAAAAAAAAAAAAAAGAAAAAAGCAAAAATCTTTTTTAACAAGCCTCAATTTTTGATAAACGATGTGATTCGTTGTCACCACAAACGTTACAGCAGTCAAGGAAACCGAAAAGCCAACATCAAGTATTATAGTGATTATTATATTGAAAGGCAAGTGTAGTAGTGGATGAGATATTTGAATCGTCATTTCTTTCTTTTGCCCTGTGTATGTATACATATGCATGTGTATGTGTGTGTGTATGAATGTGTGATGAGCTTATGAGATGAAAGTGTTAAAAGTGTGGTGAGAGGGTTAGTACCTTGTTCGGCAAATTCCAGACACAATTATAATATATAGAATATTTTTGTTGTTCTATAGAGAGTGAAAACTTTTTGTAATAGCAACGCTGATGAAATATACATAGTAGAGATGACAATCATCAGTTGAGTAATGATAGTATATTGTTGTTATTGTTGTCGTTAATGTGGTCTAACGCTTGAGTGGTTCTTTTTTGTAGATTGGTTTTTTTTTTTTCGTTGCTACTGAGGTCATATGCTAAGCAGGCTGTTTTATTTTGATAGGTTGTGTTTCTGTGGCTATGTGTACGTGCATGCGTGCGTTTGTGTGTGTGTGTATATATGATTGTCTTATAAAGGATTTTATGGTCGACAAGGAGTGAGTGAATGTATTTTGCATGTTTTGCACGCGTGTGATTTTGCGGTAAATTCACTTTTGATTTTACAACGATAAATATTTTCATTGAAAGGCGACAGGCCGTGAAATGATGTGTCAATCGCATTGAACGCTGACTGCATTGGTATGATAGGCATGTTCTCTCTTTATACTTAGCAACTCTTTAAAACTAAAGGTTTGTCACATGCAAAATAAAGTTATTCAAAAAAAAAAAAAAAAAAAACGGCCAAGGCTTCCATACTGTTGCAGTCACTTATGTTGGTTTTATTTTATCTTTTTTTTTTTTTCTTACTTATATTCCCGGAGGGGTTTCCTTCTCAAATTCTTTATGTTCTGCTTAAATTGTGTCAACTTATTTGGTTGTATTTTTGTTGTTGTCATTGAGTTATGCAAATGTTGTTATTGTTGAAATATAATCAGATAAATAATTTTAAATCAGAATTGAAAGTGTGCCCGCATAGAGTGTTGCTCTATGCCGAGACTTTTTGAAAAAAAAAAAAAAAACTAATTTAAAAAATTTTAAAAATTAGTTTTAAATAAATAAAAATGATCGAAAAGGGACATTATCATAGTACCGCATACGTAATATATGCTTAATTTTATGCATTATTAAAAACGATCATATATCTCATCAATTTCTTAAGTCAAAGTTGATGTTTGAAGATCAATTGTAGTATCGATTGCACTTTGAAAAGACAAAACGTTAAATGAACTGATAAGTTCAGATAAGCAAATGGTGAGCAACCAATCGTTATCTCAAATAATATCTTGTATTGTACACAAATTTTGAATAGAAATCAAATTTAATAAATCGTACGTTGCTAATGTAAATAAAAATATTTTATATTAAAATTCTCGAAAATTTAGTAATTCAGTTAATTGTAGGACTTTCAAGAATATTCTTCGTATTTTTTGTTTGACTTAAGTCTAAAGAATCGATCGTATGAAAAAATATACTCCTTCCGCTTTCCACTGTCGTATTTTGATTTTTACTTTACCTTAAGAATTTTTATATACGAGAAGACATACGGAAGATGGGCATGATTGAATCTCAGTAGGCTGATAAAGAGTTTACAACGATTTGTTCAATGTCTTTTTATACACTTGCCTCTGTTTTCCTATTTCCAATTTCGCTGAGAAGTTATTTATAAAAAATTAACTGCTTTTAAGCGCGTCCAATTTCCATTACTTATAGCGGTAGTGTGGTTACGAAGCGAAGAGTAGAATGCAATATGATGAAAAATTTTGATTTTCGACATAAACAAGTTTGACAATGGCCAGCTTACGACAGACATTTTGGTTATGATTATTACGTTGATTGCGTTTTGTCCCGCTTAATAACTTTAAAGCAAATAGTTGACGTTTGCAATTTTATTCATATTTTTATTAATTTTTCAAATGTTTTGCAATGAATGTACGATACGTTCAACAATATTGTTTTTTGTTTAATATCAATACCATGAATATTAAAAAAATTTATTCCGTTCTGCCCGAAAGGGTGTTTTACAATTCGTTAAAGACCTTTAATTCCATTTGGAATCCATTTTCTCTTCTTTTTCTGAAGAAGAAACTCGGCAAATTAACTAAGAAGTAAAAGGTGCGTTAATAATAATATGTACGATCAATTAGTAATTGATTTACAAGATCTAATTTGTATCGTTGCAGTGTATAGGAAAAGTGAAAAATTCTAACATGAGATCGTTGCTGTAAATTTCTAGATCAATCTTATGCTAAAGAAACTATTGCATGTAAAACTTTTTCTTAATTTAAAAATAAATAATAAAAAAAAATATATATAGCATTGATAGAGAAAAATAAGATCAAGTTCTCTACAGGAGTTAATTATTCTTTTATGTAAAACAAACGTTAACTAAAGTTCTTCGATTACTAATAATAAAACAAAATACGCTATAAAGCATAAAATACTTTATTACACTTGGCGTCTAAACGAAACTAAAAAGTAAAAGTTTGGTTCAAGTAAAATCTAAGAAACTGTTGTATTGATATTTAGATGTTTTCAGAATCGATGGACAATTTAAATTTAAACTTACAATAGATAAGGAGCGCAAATGTTCTCATCGATTGAGACTGTGTATAAAATATCTCTTTAGTTGTTTTTTTTTTTTTTGTTAATTTTATAAAATAATACAGGAGAAATGAAAAATATAATATCCTTTCAGTGATATCGTAGCAAATGTTATTTTTGGGAAAAGTTTTTCTTTTTAAATAAAGCTCTCCCTCTTTTTTGTCTTAAGGTAACAAACACACAGGCAGTATATTCATTACTTGTTTAATGAATGAATTAAAAGTTGAACTTTGAAATAATTTTGGGGAATTTCAAGCTTTTCTTTGTAGTTGAACGATGCGAAGCGCAACAATATTTGTTATTTTTAATTAAGCACCTGAACTCAAGTTGTTATCAGATGAAGTAAAACTTTAAGTTTATTATGGGCATCATGAAAGGTGTTAATAAAAGTTATGAATCTATAAATAACTCAAGGTATTTAAATCAACTCTTCTAAGAGGTCTTCGTCTTGTTATGGAAAGCAAAAAGAAAAGTTTCGTTCAGTTGTTCTTTTGAAATAAGAAAGTTTTTTTTTTTTTTTTTTTTTTTTCGTGTAAACTTAGTAATAATAATACGCATATATACAAGCACAAGTATGCAAAAAATATGAAAATTTGTGCAGCCACCCTAAGGTATTTACATTTTTCTTTAGTAAAACTTTCATTATTTATTAATAGCATTAAATTTTCAACACCTCATTATTTATGTAACAAGCCACAGAAACCATACTAATGATACCTATAAACGATCTGTGGTTACAATAAATTAATACTAACTATTAGAGGGTAACACCTACAATTCTGGTTGGTAGACAGGGAGCACATGCACATTTCGTTACCAATTAAAATTGATTGTAAATGATTGGAAAGTGTGTCAGTTTGTCCGTTACATAGTTAAAAGTTGTTAACATCTTGCTTTTCTTTTCAAAAATAATTGCTACATATGTACTACAGTTGTTGTTATTGTTGTCTATTTAATGATTACGACAACGATTTCCTAAAATTTTTTTTTTTTTTATATTCTCTTAGTCAACCCTCTTTGACCAATTGACCAAACGAACATACATAGATACATAGATACATACAGACATGTAGACTTACATGTACATATTATACGTTTGCCTCTAAATATACGAATGGAACCCTCCTCGCTGTATTTTGTTTTATATAAGTTCCAATCAATTACTACTATTCAACTTCCTTTGTTTTTCATTCACTGTTTGACACTATAGCAGTTATGGTCTGTTAGTTAATATTATTAAATGAGAGTTCTGTGCAAATTTGGAAAAGAAAAAAAAAATTCGAAAAAATCAATTAATTTAATGCTCTATTCGCCTACCCAATCTCTCTCAATATTTATTACAGCATATTTCCATTGTTCAATTTTTTGATTTGTATCAAGAAATTTTTAAATAACTTTTACACTAATGCAATTTAATTTACTTTACTTACTATTGTCTATGGTTGTTTGTATGAGAGCCAAAAAAAAAAAAAAAAGAATGTGGGTTTAAATTGTAAATTTTCCTCTACATTGAGTTGCAATTTTGATTCATCTTACAATGGTTTTTAATTAAATAATTTAATCGGAATTTAATGAAATGACATTTATAACAATTTTAATTTATTAGAAAATTTCTTCTACGACTTTGCTAGTGCATTCCGGATTTCTTTATAGTCTCGCTAGTTAAGCAGAAAGCACCGATTTAAATATATTTAAATTATGTTTGTGCTTTGCCATAGCGAAAAAAAAATAAAAAATTAATTAATTAATAATAATAATGATAATCAAAGGTTTTTTCAATAAACTATTTTGAATGAACTATTTCCTGGATAATAGATATTTGCTTTAGATTTCAAAGAAATTTCCTTAATAAGTTTGGTAGCTTTTGTTACAATTATTGAACTATTATAGATTTATTTAAACTTAATGCTTCGATTTTGCCCTTAACCCTTTCAATTTTTCTAAGCGATGCTTTTAATAATAAACGAACGAACTGATGAAATGCATGACCAACGAAAAAATAGGCTTTTTTTTTGCTAGATTTTATAAATGAAAGGACATTAATTTCGATTTATTTATTGCTTTTGTATTTTAACGGGCGGTTATAAATGTGTGTATGTGAGCTTCTTTATATGCAAAATTCAATAGAATTTAATGACAAATCTGTATAACAAGAAATCTTTTCCATAACATAAGAATTGAACATAAGAACAATTTTATTAATATCAAGAGAACTAATAAATATCAAATGCAGGCAGATCTTGTAAAAAAAAAAAGAAAAAAAAAAAACAACAAATAAATGGGCAGTTAAATAAGCAGAGAAATGATTAAATCAATTTAATATAAATAAATGCTTCTGAAGCATAGATTTATATCATTAATGTTTCGACTTTGGCAATTCTAGTTTGCGTTTAATATCTGAGGGCAATGACACACAACACAAAACGAATTAAGCGAATACGATTAGATCGAAAACTAGTCAAGAATATGAAAATAATGCAATAATTGCTTTACATGGACATCAATGTATGGTGTATATGGAATACGAAACTTTCTATACGTTCCATGACATAATGGAGACATATACTATACGAAATGATTGCAACGATAACGTTTATTTGTTATACTTAAAAGATTTTGATGGATTTGTATTATTGGTTTCCATTCAACGTTTCATTTGTAAACAACCATTTGTTAATGATTAGGAGGTATAAGCGATAAGGGTTTTCATATTTCTTTTTTTTGTTTATTTTTTTTTTTTCTTCTCAAGTCCGATACTATAGCACTGATCGATTATGATTGATGTTTATTTGAGTCCGGAATGCATACTAACTGTCGTAAAGTAAAGAGAATTGCAAACGATTTGTTAGAGAAAATTATCACATACTCACATAGATAACTTTCACTCAACTGCCTTTGTGGTGTAAAAGTAGAAAACATATTTTTCGGGTGTTTACAAATTTTTATGTTTTTTTTTTTTTACTTGGTTACGTACAGGATGTGTGCAATTAAGGGGTTTCTTTCATTTCTTTGACAAATAGTAAAAAGAAAAAAAAAAAGAAAAAAGAAAAACGTAGAAACAAATTAAAATGCAAATACAATAAAAAAGAAAAAAAAAAAGGAAAGAAATGAATCGTTTCTTAAGCCTATTTCTGGCTTATTATATGACATCATACATACATACGTACATGCACGCACGTTTATTCACAAACAAATGTACGTAGAGTTAAGGGCGTGTTGACACGTGATCTTATTAATGCTAAGATAAATCACAAAAATCAACTACAATGGATGATGAGAGAAATTCTCGTTTTCATATTTTGCTAACACATCTAAATATATAAATATTGTGCATACTGTGGGTACTCGTTTGTGTAACTTATTATTATGTCGTACAAAGGCGACTTAATGTTATTGCTTTGAAATTAATTTGCTTTTACTTTCAAAAATTTCTGCTACTGCCAATGCTACTATATATATATATATATATATATACTACGACCCGACTATCAAGGAAATTCCTTTTTATGACGCCATTGAATAGACACAATCGTGTGATAACATCTTAACAATTAAAAACTAACTTTAGATAGATGGTAAGTAAAGCTACAGCTATACTATCATTTTCTTTTTCAAATAGCAAACATTGTGTGTGAAATAGTAGTCAAATGAAGTAAGAAAAAAGGGATAAAAATGTGTTCTAAGATGCTTAAAAATGCTGTTTAGACGCTTATCTTAAATCTTGTTAAAATTGTTTAATTGAGAACATCTGCAATTAACAGTTACATTTTCATATACAAGCAAAACGACAAACCACAGCGTATAGAAAATTATTACCAAAAATGGCGTCAGGGCATCTAACATTGAGACGCTAACAGCCAGTCATAGTTAACCGTTTTTATATAAGATAAGAAATTAAATGCTACACAAAAGCTCTTCAAATTATTTTCATTTGAGCAATGGTACGGGAAGCATAACGTCATATGACATAACCAACCAACCCACAAACACACAAATCGTATACCGCATATACATATATATGGCAACGATGCCTAGGCTTACTCCAAACAACAAACAATAAAAACCATTTTGCCTTCTTTGTGCGTCAAAGTCTACACTTCAGCTTACTACCTCTTAGCAGAAGAAGATGAAGCCATCTTTTTTTTTTCTTTTTCCACGAATCCTGATGAAAGATTCAAGGAATACGAAAATTCGTTAGGATAACGACTTTGAAACACTTGAAAATACTTAAGCGTGACTGTTTGTTTGCTTTAAAGAGGAAAAGCTTTTTTTTGTTTATACCACTTAAAGGATATTATTGTTTAGGTTCATCTGCTGAGAGCTAAGAGAGAATATTTTCTTTTTTCTTTTTTTCTTTTTTCTACAATTACTAAGCATCGATATATGTGTGTGTGCAGATGTTACGGATTATTTTACAGTTGTGCCTGCAGTTAATGTTACAATGAGTTCAAAATACTTCCGAGCTTAAGAAGCATTGCTGTTATGAATCACTTAAGCTCAACCACTCATAACAGTATATTTTTTTTTTTTTGGAAAATTATTGCCAGGTATCGTAGAGGGAGTGAGCTTGGCAGAACGGGCGTGTTTAGTCTCTAAATACCTCGATAAGTTGAAAAAAAAATTAATTAAAAACACTTTTAAAAGTCTATAACTATTTAGAAGTTTAAAAAAAAAAATTGTAACAAATAAGAAAACCATATTCGAGAGTAGCGAATCTTTTCTACCCACCACCGTTATCTTAAAAAAAAAGTAAAAAAAAAAATTAATTTCGATACTCTATAATATTGAATAGGCGTGGTAGATTATGTCCACTTTTATGTGATACCATGGAAACTCTCATTGTGTAGGGCAAAAGCAGCCAGAAACCAGAAGACGTATCTTCAGCTTGTATTATAATATACGTTTGCCCTGTGTTAATATCAAAGTACATGCAAGAATTTTCTATGTTTTTGCAAAATCCGACCCAAACATGTTCTTAGTTTATCTTGAACTATGGGAGTTTCCTTTGACCGAACTTCTACTACTTCTGCCAAACTTGAAGCCGATATCTTCATTTTTGCCAAAGGTACATACTCAAATCGATTTTAAATTTGATGCTGATAAAGAATATATATACTTTGTTGGGTCTCTGAAGTTTACTTCTCGATGTTGGAAATAAAACGACTCACATTCTTCGGTGATGGAAATAAGAATTATAAGCTCATGTTGACGCTACCGTACAAATGAGAAAGAAGAAAATTGCTGTGGACACCTATATACACTCGAATATGGACCTAACAAGGATTTCACTTTTTTTTTAGCATTAGCTACCATCATAAGCGTAAAAGAAAATTTAATTTATTTCGAATAATTGCCTTTTTTCGATGCCGCTCGCTGAAAAAACCGAAGCATTAGGCACTTGCGACTTTCAAACTCAAGAATTAAACATTTGATGAAAAGGTATTCGTTTTCCGGGATATGTAGCAAGGGATACAAAACACCATTAATTTCATGTAGTCATTACCTATCAGACTTTCGCCACAAAGTAAATAAATAAAAAAAAAATAAAATCTAATAGAAAAGAAGAACATTTCAATAGAACCGTAAAATGAGGTATAGACATATACTTACCCCATAGTCCTTTGTACATAGCCACACAATCATATATATATTTACTTATATAAATATTTAACAAAATTCAAAATTTGAATACGAGCAGTTTTGATATGAAATTCATTCTATTTTTGTAGAGCAACTCTATATTACGTCATATAGACAAAAATAATTGATAAAAGATTTGTAAATTAATTTAAGTGAATGAAATAATTAATGGTTAGTACGACATTAAGCCAGATAAATGAAATTATAATCTCAGATGGTTCAACGACCAAATGAAGTGATCAAGTTAGAAATGATAAAAAAAATGCCCATAAATTGAATAGATGCCGATTCAACGTGGGCGAACACAGATTACAATGCGTATTAAACACTTCATATTTACTGAAAATTTTGAACATATAGTCGTTCTGTGCACAAGCCGGGGGCAGTCTTTGCTCACGATAAAACGAGAACAATATCTTCAGAATATTTCAAATGATAGTTTTAATGAGATATCACACCTAAGGCGAAGCAACTGTCAAAGCAATGTACTGAAAAGTTCACATGTCTTGTATCGTGCCGGCTAAAATTAAAGAGTTAAAATTCGAATTATTATTCCACACGTCAGATTTATTACCTCTCGATTATACAGCAAGATTTGAATTATGCGTCTTTTAATTGAATTATTTCTCGATTTGCACGACATGTGGCCACATCTTGTTAAAACCACATGTCTTCCACATCTATGTATTAAAATTAAGACACAAGCAAGATGATTATTATGCTGCAACAGCGAGTACCATTAACTATTATAACCTAACTACCCGTATTTTCGTAGAAGAATGGTTAGATATGATACGGTCTAGATGCGTTGCGTTTCTCGACAATCTCTCGTAGATGTTCTGAAACCGAAATGCGACAATTGTTTGTGTGTGTGTCGTGAATTAAGCTATTGTTTTAATAAACAATTCTTGGCTTTAGAAGAGCTGAGTTGATGACAACCGACACTTATGCCGACGAGGGGTCGTCTCTGTACTGAGCTAAATTGGCCCGAATCGGGCATGCCGCAATAGAATATGATAATGCAATAAGTTGCGCTTGATAAAAAGGTTAAGATTGCTAGTAGATATAGATATTGTTCTAGCAAAAAAAATATTATTATAGAAATTTTCCAAAAAATCAATATTAAAAAGAGCTTCTAAAATATTTTTACATCAGTTTGAACGAATAATGTACTTCTTTTTTAGAAAAAAGGAAAAAAAAAACATTTAAATCATTGCGACAGTTTATTCCCATCTTTTGTAAACATTAGCGTGATATTCTTGGGTTAAGAACACTTTTCGAAAGAAAAAAAAAATACATCAGGCACATCATTATGGTTGACTGCAAGGTTGCTTAGCCAGATGCGGTGTTTCAAGAGATCCTCGAATGCAACAAGACTATCGCTGAACTGAAATATCTAATATTGCGAAAATATTTTTTTTCAAAATATATTTCTGCTCACAATATATTTTCTTGCGATGAACCAAATTCAATTGTAACTCATTTCAGCTCAATATCTTTTTATAGCATATACATGTATGGGACGTCATGAAAACTTTTAAAAATATCTAATAAAATCTGAGATGCAGTTAGTTGTACTTGTATATACTTTGGAGAAAATTTTTTTTTTTTTTTTTTTTTTGAAAAACGTATTTGATTGTACAGATTTAAGTGTAAGAATAGGTTCTGCGTTATTGTATTTCAATTGATTTAAATGTATTATAAATAAAAAAATTTTTTAAATTTTGCATTTGTCTTTTTCTTTTTTTTATAGTTAAATGTGCTTAACAACGATTAGCTAACATGTGCAAAAATTTTTAAATGTAAGAGTAATAAATTAAAAGTTATTTGTGTAACAAAGTGGGGTCTGGCAAACATTTATTATGCTCCTAAACTGACAAATCAGCGAATATATAATTTACAGCGAACACAAAGTATAATATGAACCTCCACGTTACACATGAACAATAAGTTTCAGCTGTAGTTAGACACGGAAGAAAAAGAAGAAGAGAAAAAAAATATATATATAAAAGAACAAAGAACAACCGCAAAAGTCACATAAATCTGAAAATCACTTGTCGTACGCGCATTAAGTTTTACGCGCTATTAAAAGACGTATATAAAAGCACGCATACACATATAAGTGATTTTCAGTTATATTTCAAATTGTTACTGTTGTTGTTGTTTTTGTATAATGTTAAATTAGGATACTTTGTAAAAAGCCATCAAGACGAAAACGGGCCTTACTGCATATGGAAGGTCCGTGTGTGCGTGTCTTTGTATATGTTTTCTGTGCGGCTGTATATGAATTTGGGCAAGTTTGAGAAAGTGTAGGTAAAGGGAAACTGAATAAGAGAATGTTTTCACATACACAGAACTTAAGCACAACATTTTATTCCACTTCATTGAAGTCTTTCGCAACATTTGTTTGTGACGTTAATTTATACAATAATTGTGGTTTACTTTGGTTTTTACTAAAGGACATCAACTGTTACTAAATGGTGGTAGTGGTGACGGCGATGGCTATTATCGTTGTGGTAATGGTGGTGGTGGTGGTGATTTTCGTAGTGGTTTTAGTTATTTTTAGTACGATTTTCATTGAGATTTTTATACTGTTGAAAGTATCTATCGCCCTTTAGATACAAATATGTGTACATCTTTAGAAAATTGACAAGTCTAACGAATCTTAATATAAACACACTGTAAATGAAAGCAAATAAATAAACAGCATCACGGCAAATCACCATAATTTGCGGTGCTATATCTTCGAAAACCACGAGTGGTGATTCCTCATTTTTATATACTCTTCTATGTGCAAAGTTATATAAAAATGAAAAAAAAAATGTTAAGATTTATTTTCAAATAATTTCCGAATACCTAAATGAACGAAAGTCTATGCTATATATATGTATATATGCCATTTATATATATATATATATATATTTTTTTTTTTTAATCCACCTTGTAATTAATATTTTACAACTGAATGTGCAACTAAATGTTGCGCTACTTTTGTGCCCTAAGTGTTGCGCTTTGAGGTTAAGAGATTAAAGGACTTTGAGATTAAAATCTTTGCTAAGTGCCAATTTTGAAATTATTGCGTGGTGAGTGAATGAGTGAGCAACTGAACTCATTTTCAAAGATATTAATCCAAATCTGCTAACACAGTTCTATTCAAGCTTTCTTTTATATTTTTTTTACGTTTCATTTTTTTATTACATGGATATAGATAGACCTTATAAATTGCTGTCATAAAATTCGTCTTTTTCACTTCACTACTTTTTTAATCCAAGCTCGGCCTGATTATAACGTCACAGTTCTAGTACAAATAGGTTTTATTTGTATGCTTTTTTTTAATAAAATTTTTTAATAAAATTATTTGATATACCGAGCAATAAGGAACGTTATCAGCGGTATCATTACTATGATTAAGTATTGTCAATAAAGTTTTCTCTTATATGTTTGCTATAGCAAATGCTAATCAATAACATCTTAACGGATGCAAAAAAATCTTTGATTTTATATATTTCTTTTATAACTGAAGTTTTCTTGGCGAGAGTCTTCTATAATTTCGCTTTTATTATAATCGATCAGCTATCAAATTGTTTGAAAAATAATATGAACATTTTGGAAATCTTCTTACGTTTTGTGGATGGTACAATATAAAATATAGTCAGTAGCGTAAATTGATTAAGTAGCGTACATTGATTAAGGATAGATTTTCTTAAATTGTGCGTGTATTGTTAAGGGTTTAGATGAATTTCGAGATTTCAAAAAAATTAATTTTTTTCTTTTTATTTTTTATCTAATAGTAAAACATGTCAATATTACTTTCTCAACAAGTTTCAAGTCAATTGGATTTTTCAATTACCAAAATATATGGTACATTTAAAGTTTCTTTTTCGATTCCTTACATTTTGCATATTTCAATAAAAAAGTTGTTAATATTGTTACGAAAACCACAAACTAATAAAAGGCAACTACAACAAATTTGATAAATCTATGGGGAGGAAATTCCTTTGAATGTCATAAAAGACATACTTGCAGGTGGCAATAAAAACAAAGATTGGCAGAGAATTCCGCGAAATCTGACATGAATAGGATTAGTGAAACTACGTATTCACAGGTATCGTAGGGTTTATAAGCAGAGCATTTTTGCTTAAAACGAACAGTCGACTAGAAATATCAGAGAAGTAACTAAGTGTTGAAGGAAAATAATCCCTTTGCAATAAATTGTAGAATAATCGAGATTATAAATACTTCTTAATAAATAAAGGAAATTCTAAATAACCAAAATCTAAGCTTTTCGCGATCTAGCGATACTAACTGTGCCTTAAAGGTAAAACACGAAAAGGCCAATTTTCGTTATAATATGATAGAGTTAAAATAGGTAAAAATGCATTTATATAAAACGTGAATGGTGTTAACATTTCGGACCATAGGACAATAAGGTCAAAGTAAAATGATCAAAAAATTTAAGGGGGATAAAATGGAAATATGAACAGATTGTAAGTAAAAATGCTAACGCCTTAATTTGCATCATTATATTGGAGCTCAACAAAGGTTGAAAAGAATGCTCGAAATAAATAATAATAATAATAATAACAATAATATTGATATGCTCTCTCTGCACTCTCGTTTTCAAAACCATATAATCTGTAGTAAATAATTTAGAGGGAATTATTATAATCTGGAGTTTGTTTAATCTTAAGGTTACTAGTAAAAAGAAAGTCTTTTTTATACCCACCAACGCATTTCATTTTGTCATTTTGTTTGTAACTCCCAGAAGGAAACTTCGGAGACCCCACAAAGTATATATATTCTTGATCAGCATCAAATTTAGAATTGATTTAAGCGTGTCCGTTTGTCCGATAGATGAAGATATAATCTTCGAAAAATGAAACATACCCTCCACTTTCGGTGGTGGGTATAAAAAAGAACGATAAGGAAGTTTTAAGCATTGAACTAGCATACGCTATACCATTGAAGGTATTGATTTTTCTGGTTACCACTTGTATTGTTTTAAGACGAATGACCTCGTTGTGCACCAAACGTCTCGAAAATGGGTTGTGTTTTCAACACCGTATTTGCATTCTTTCATTCATTTACGAAAATGTATAGTAATTAACAAATGTTGGTTTTGTAATTAAAAATGGCTCAAAACTTATTGATTCCCAGCAAACCTGAATAACAAGTTAAATTATAGCACATTTCTTTGTCTGGTAGAGGATGTAGGAATACATTAAAACATTCCTCTTGCCGGATAGTAAACTTTTGGTTGCTTTGAAGCCATCTTTATTAATATACAAGCGTGCCTATGGATGCTTAAAACTTCCGCAAATTCCTTTTAACATCATTCTGGCTTCTAATTCATATTCATATACAAATTAAAACAACTTTCCTGACCACTTCATATCACATGTCATGCATCCGCATAACGCTCATACTCTACTAAAACGCATTATTTTCGCCTTCCGTTAGCTGATGAATATTGAAATCACATTTTTATTTATTTATTTATTTATTTATTTTTTTTTTTTTGCTCCATAAACACATACGTGTATAAAGTAAAATCCTTTTCTGTTTCCCTCTTTCTCTTAGAATACTTCACTCTTTAGGTAAGCTTTTCCTTGGTAGTTGATAGAAGCAGCTAAAATCCTTTTTAGAAAACTTTATTTAAAAAATTTATACAAATACATTAATACGATTTTCACGCCTTTGCATTGTAATCACCATCGTCATCAACCACTACATCATGCATCTTATATCAAACAAGTGTCGCAGATACGTATGAGCTCTACCTACATAACATGCATACATACGTTCGAAAAAGCATTTTTATGTTTTGTTGTTATTCATTTTGAATTTTACAATATTTTTTTTTTTCATTTGTCACAAACGGGACGAAAAAAGTGTCATCAACAAAAGTTTCTAATATGCAAATATTGTGCCTTTTAACTTTTTTTATATGCTGTTGCGTTAAGAGCTCTCTCTACCACTCATACACCTGGAAATTTTACATCACTCAAATTCATAAAACCCGATGTCCTAAAAAGTGTCCTGTTGTGGAATTATTATAAAAAGGAAAAGACAAAAAACAAGAAAAAAAACATAAAACGAATTCGGGTATAAATTTAATTTTTAATAAAAATTATGTTCACCTGCATGAAAAAAAGACTAATTTTATGAAAATTCATTAAAAACTTGTTCAACTTTAGGGGCTCGTACGGATTAATTTTATGATTGTATGATTATGATGTAAATGGTAAAAATTTATATATTTAAACTGAATCATAATTTATTTTATTTAAAAAATGTTATTAAAAAAAGAAGCAATTTTTTCGAAAGAAATAGCAAGATAAAGGAATGGGTTCAGGTTGAAAATCTCGATTTCAGATTTCAGATCTCAAATTTCAGATTTCAATATGCTTTATAACTTTTGTATATAGCTTTTTAGAAAACTTATCTACTTTGCAGCAATAGCTGCCGAGAACAAGAAAAAATATATCAGTTGAACTAAGAACAGTTTTTGGATTGAAGAGAAAGTATTAGCAATAATAATGTTCGAGGAGTCATTAGTCATAGTATATATTTAGGTTTAAAAAAGAATTTTTTTTTTAAAACATAAAAATATCATAATATCGGAACTGTTCTCGTGGGACATATTGAATTTGAGAAGTTTCGCCGCATGTATGATAGTATAGGTGACAGGTGAAATTTGAATGAATTAATTTAAATGAATTAAAACAAAAAAACTAAAAATATTGATTTTTGTATCTTTGGTGTTTGATGAGCATTTAAACGAAAGACTTCAATGTTTGACCAAAAAAGGAAACGATTTGTTTGAATGTTCAGTCTAACTCCTCTGTACGTTTTTTTAAAATATTATTTTAAAGATATTGTTAAGCGAAATCTGCTTTTTCGATTTCACTTTTTTTTTTTCGTAATATTTCTCCTTTCTTAATATTGCTTAGATTGCTATCACCGGATCCTTAAAATTGTTAAGCCCTGATTTTCTTTTACAATATTAAGAGAAGTATTTATGGAAAGCTATTTATTAAACTTAAAGAATACTTATATATAGAACTTTATTAGCCCATCGCTCATACATGATTCAAGTCTCTTTGACTTAAGAGGTAACGCTTCTTCTGTAACAGCCGTAACAAAAGAGATTTTTTGACATTTTTCTTTTAGAAGAGGAGGGAAGGTAAAGTAGAACAATAATATTTGAGAATAACGAATTATTTTTCAAATATATTAAAAAATGATAAAGAACTCTGCGGCTAGTCCAAATGTGATTTAAAAAAAAAAGAATATTATATCTTAGGTACATTCTCAAAATTAAGAGCGTCATATAGGATTTCTTAAAAATATACACTTTTGTTTAGACGTTCAATTTGTAATTGAAGAAAAATCAACTTTACAAAAAAAATCTTACATGCTTCCTTAAAGAATATTGTTTTAAGGATGCAGCAAAACATATGAATCGAAAAAATGAAAATTGTTGAATTGTTGTACTACTTGCCTCCTTGAAAGAATATGTTTCGGGAAACACGCTTTTGAAATTTTGAAATATGATGCAAACGTGTTCTACTGTTATGATCAATTTTTTAATACCTTTTTCTATTAGCCTGTAAGTCCGGGACTATGAAACTATCCTTCCATGTTCAAATATTCGTCGTTGTTTTCTTTTCTCGGTGATTTTCTGCCAGTAATTGTCTTCTTTTTTTCTATATTTAGTAAAGAGAGAATTATATTGAGTTGGTAACTAAATAAGTGCCGATATCTTCAATAAAATAAAAGGTTAACCAATTCTGGTCGCTTTTCGTCTGTATTCAATTTGTCCAGTTGCCGACAGTAGAGCTCCGAATTAATGGCTTGGTTCCTTGGAAGCAACTCAAAATACACCGCACCTTTCCAATCCCACCAAATTAACAACAAAATCTTCTGTTTTTGGATATGTGCCTTTGAAGTGGTTTGCGATGACTCATTAGGTATGCACTTCGATCGTTTTCGATTGACATTGTTGTAACACAATCCACTTTTCATCTCTAGTAATGATACGTTTTAAAAACGGATCGAATTAATTGCGTTTAAGCAATAATTCGCAAGCGCTAATGCGCTTTGTCAGATGAATTACTTTCAATTCGTGCGAAACCCAAATATCCGGCTTATTAACGAGACCGAGACGTTTTAAATGCTTCTCAATAGTTGTATGTGAAACATTTAACTTCTCTTTAATCTTCCGTGTAGTTACATGACGACCTGCTTCTATGGTGATTGAGATTTCATCCTCATTAAGCCCAACTGGTCGACCTGAACGTTGGTCATCTTTAAGAGAGAATTTTTCAAATCAATTTCGGCATTGCCTTTCTTTAAGGGCTTCATCACGTAACTTTTTGGTGGTTTGCACTGCGTTGTTTTCTTTACGAAATTAACATAGCAAAATATGGCGGAAATGTTCGCTCTTGCACTCCATATTAATGTTGAGGTAAGAAAAAACTTTAAAAAAATATCTACGCAAAGCTAGCTTGTAAAGCTAGATAAAGAAGATCATAACATTTACGGATATCATAAGAATGGAAATGAGAAACACTTATAAGTGAAAACGGCAGTTATTTAGTTGCCAACCGATTATATTTAAACACTTTATGTGTTCCGAAATGACAAGAAAACATGTAATTTCGCACTCGAAATTATAATTAATTTCAAGAACTTAATCTTAAAATTTTCATTACTGAGTAGAATCTTTGAAAGTCTTCGAATTGCTTTCAAGTTTATATTACATAAAATCGAATGTACGATGATTTATTTTAAATAAATCCATGAATTTTGTGTGGCCTCTGTGGATTTTTTATACATGTTGGAAAGCCAACCCGAACTATCTTATATCAAAGCGTAGCGTAAGTGGAAAGACCACTAACATTCTCCGTTCTATTGCTACTTCAACAAACCATAAAAGCTTACTGGATTAGAACAGAAATTATACGAGTTCTCAACTTTTATCAGATAATTTATAAGCCATAGAACACCTTAAATTAAAGATGTCTCGCGGTGTTGAAATTTTTTTAAAATATTTTTTACAAATAATTTATTTATTTATTTTTTTTTTGTTTGTTTGTTAAAAATGCGTGTTTACTAGACAATAACTGTGGTGTTCCCCATTTAAAAAGTTTAGTCATTTCCAGTCATGTAAGCATTTATATATCTACAAACTTGATTATGAATTAACTACGCTGAAGACATCAAATTTTGAATATTTCTCAACGTATCTTTATATCATATAGATGAATATCAATTACGTCAAATCAAATTACAAATCGAAAATCAATGGCATTTACAATAATTTGGAAAGGAAGTAAAGTAAGAAAACTGAGAAAAAAAGAAAAAAAAACAAAAATAAATGTAAGAAAAAATATGATCAACACAAATATCAAACAAACAATCATGGAATGACCAGAGACCAAACAGACAGACGATGGCAGAGTTTATCGACAGCAAAGCTTTACAAACAAATATATTAAGTGTTTTTTTTGTATGATGTGATGATATATATAAGTAAGTGATGTTTTTTTTAACCCCCTCTCTCACTATCTCTCTCTCTCTCTTTCTGGCAATACGTAAATTATGTTTTCTTTTCTTTTTTTTTTTTTTTTTTTGTATACTCGTACATGGGTACGTTTGTAGAGATGTTGACTAACGATACATAAAATTTGTATATATTTAGCATACATTAACCCACTACACTACACTGCGGTGTACGATAGATAACAAATGATAATGTGCATGCATTGAGAGCATTAGGGTGTTTTGTATTTAGTTAGACCTATACAGGAATTTCTTGATTAAAAAATTAAAATAAATGCACATACATTTAATAAGTTAATAATTAATAACCAGTATATGTTTATTGACAACTGAACACACACATATATATATATATATATGTATACGTAAGCATTAGCAGCATGAAATTCATTTTGCCGTCGGGACTTTTAATATTATCATTCGTATTGTGTCCAAAAATTATTAACATTGTGGGAAATTTTTATAGAGTAAATAGGCGTGGAGTGCATGTGTGTGTGTGTGTGTGTGTGTGTGTATATTGGTCTGCTTGCACGTTAAGAGGTTTATGGATTAAAAACTGTTACACACAAGAAAATTATTTGAATTGATATCAAAATTTTGTTTAAAATTTCTCACGCGTATCTGGATCAGTAGTGAAGCAGGGCGTTTGTTCTTTTTTTTTTTTTCAACTTGTTTCTTACTTTTATTTTAATTTTTCTCATTTTTATTTTTTATTTTATTTTTCGGTTTTGGCCAAAGCGCAAACATTTGCTTTGCTTTGGAGAATGTTTGAAGTTGTTGAAGTGGTATGGTATGCGCGTGTATACGCAGATGAAATTTTAATTAAATATAACACACAAACAAACAACAACAGTTATTGGCCTACAAATTGGATTTTAATATACCAACACTTGGTGTTGATCATATATGCGTGCGAATAAAGCGTTGTTTGTTTGATGTACTTGAACTTTGCAAGTGTGTGCGTTTGGCTTTTTTTATTTTTTTAGTTTTTTTATTTATTAACTCAATTTTTGTTTTATTACACGCTTTAATCAGTCAACGCCTAATCTCACCGCATTGAATCGAATCATAATGAGAAGATAATAAGAATAAATGAAATCTCTCTCTCTCTCTCTCTCTCTCTGTCTCAAATAAAAGTAAATTACGAGATCTAAAGTAAATATGTTATGTCGAAAACGTATAATATTTTATTATCGTTACCATTTGTTAATGTGATCATTGAGGCATTTTATACTCCAAGTTTTTTGGATGAAATAATGTCCATCTATCTGGGTCAAATATTGAATCGATGCGTTATATGAATCGTTCGCTATTGGACAAATATTATTGATTTGAGTTTATTCCGGGATTATTTTGAGTTTTTCCATTAATTATTAAATCGGATTCGCGTAACACTTTCTTTTAGAACATATATCTTTGTTTTCACCTTTTTATTGATTTTCTAAACATTTGTATGTTTCCATCCTTTCAAATAAATAAAAAAGTATAGCTTCTCTTTGATTTTTTTTTGCTACCACCAACGCATGAAATTGTGCTAAGCGGCATAGAATTTTTTTCTTTTTTGTAGGATGCACAGTAAACTTCTTTGGTGAAAAATTTTCGCCAGATATTAAAGCCAGTATGCTAGATAGCATCATAAGTGAGCTTAGTTAAATCTCTTGCAGAACAAAAAAAAAAGAAAGAAAATTGAAAGAATATCGAACTGTTTCTTTGTAGAAAGTCACTCATCGCGATTATCACAAAATCTACTGAAATCTCTGTTGCCAAATGACATAATATCTCCGATATCATTAGGGATGTAACGTTTAGAAGCCGACCTCGTTTTCGCCTTTGATTGCGTAAAAATAGAGAAAAAAACTGGCGAGCTAAGTCTCACATTATTTTAAGTGTAGTCTAACCTTCAGATAAAGATAAAGTTTAAAGTTTAAAATTTAAATGGCCAACTGTTTCTTTTTTCTTTTTTAGTCAGAAATCAAAACAAAATCCACATTTTGGACCAAAAAAAAAAAAAGGAAAGAGTTGTTAGGAGACATCCAAAAAAAAAGGAAGAGTTCAAATCGCAGGACCCTGTTTTTCGATGGCGCGTACAAAGTTGTCGTAGTTTTATGTTTCCGTTGGTTTTATGGTATTTCACATGATTTCTTCTTATGTGCTTGGTACTTTTAAATACCAATATGCATTAAACAGTTTAAAGTCTATTTTTTTGTTGATCCTTCAAATCCGTCTATTGTAACTTTACTGAAAGGACAAAACGTTATAATTTTTTGATTATTATTTATTTTGGTTTAAAACTTTCATTATTTGTTTTCACTTTACCCCTCCTCTGTGTTGTTTTTTTTTTTTTTTATAAAGGAAAAAACAAAAAAATATTTTTGTTTTCTCCCGACTAGATTTTAACATTGCGGCAGCCATTACGCGATTTTGCCTTAAGAAAACATCTTTTTTTTTTATTTTATCTAATCTAACTGAAAAGGAAAATTTACTTACAGAACTTTTAGATTTGCATAATGAATTTAAAAATGAACAGATTGAAATGTACTGAAATGTGTATAAAGCTATCATTAGATGTGCGCTAGTCATTGCAAGAGCAATGACCAAATAACACGAGCCAGGATATTTATTTGAAAATAGAAACAAAGACGCGTTCGATGTATTCGTCAGTTGTCGTGGTAACAGAGAGCGAGAAGGGGGGAATAAGAAGAGGAAAGGCAATCTGAAATCAGTTCTAATTACTTTTAGTTTGTAGAGGTTCTAAGGAATAAATGTCTCCCTTTTATATATTATTAATACACGTTTGAGGGTATATGTAGCTAAATGTCTTGGGAGGATAAATATTGTAGGAATGATTTTAATAATTGTGTAACGCCATTTTTAAAGAATAAGTTAATGTCGACGATATTGATAGCGATGATACTGTAATATTGAAAATATGGATTTGATTCAATTGAAGGGAAAAACAAATAAAATTTTTATATAAAAATTTTTATTTTGCGTGGTCACTTTATGACCGTAACTAAACAAACATAAAGTGCTTGAATAGATGGATAATGTGACGATTGATGTAAAAATATTTATACAGGGATAGGCTAAGGATATAATCATAGACGGACATTTAAACAAAACTGAGCTTCTCTCCTCCACCAAAAGGCAAATAAAAGAAAAAAAAAAAAAGTTCAATTTATTCTTTTTTGGGTGGAGTTTTCAATCGTTTTGTATGTAACTTTGTAACTTTGAGTGGCTCATCAGTACCAGCGAACGGTTTGGTATATCATATCATTGTATCTTCATATTGAGAAATAAAACAATAAACGTACAGAAGCCTAATATACCGGCACTCTCACATGCATACTTACATATGCCTTAACAACGGTTATGTCCGTCACAAGAACTGATAGAATTACTTGCTGGGCATTTTTATCTTCTTGATGATAATGATGATAATGACGATGATGATAATGATGATGATGATTTTGATGATCAAGACGACGCTAACACTGGTGTTGTTTTTTTTCTCTTATTGCAAACTCAAGCATGTGGAAATTTGCCACGAATGCCCACAAACCAAAAATTTATACGAAAAATGAAATAAATAAGTACTTGTAGGTATATATGTATGTGTGTGTGTGTGTGTAAAAAATCGCCAATGTGAACGTAAAGCAAAAAATAAAAGAAACACAAAAACAGCAAAAAAAAAAAAATCATATAAATGGCCAAAAGAAATAAACAGTCACATAAAGCATAATCATTTAGAAATTCTATTGAATTATGCATGAGTGTCCAGCGCTCGTATACAGTTTTTGGAAGCAAACCGCTGCTAAGACCAACAAAGCGATTGTATGTTTTGAAAATCGTACACATAAAATATCTGTATTTTCGTAAAACCTTCTTTACTATTGAGTTTGTTTGTACTGATATATGTGCGTACAAGTGATTGAGAAAAAACCCAAAAAGAAAATAATATAATAATAATAAAAATAAAATATCATTTTCCTTTTTATTAAGTCTTACCAACACACAAACACCTAGCCACTCACGTTCGCATTCACATTCACATTCGTATGCAATTACATATGTTATCGAATATATTAGAAGAATATTTCGGTGATATACTCACTGCTGGCGCTGGAATATGTTTTGTCTATTTTTGTATTGTGGTCAATAATAATGATTTCACTTCGAAATATCTTTCATTCTCTATGCTATGCTATGGCTTGGCTATGCTATGCTATGAACTAGGAACGCTTGAAGGATCGTGTATGTATATGCGTTTGCCTTTAAAGCTTTTTACTAAATGAAATTCAAAAATTTATATATATATATATATATATATATATTTATGTGTACATATATATAGATATATATTTCTTTCTTCCTTTACAAATTTTCATAATGGCCATGGGTGAGTGTGTATTGGAATTGGAATTGGTTTGGCGGTGCTGGTCAATTTCATTTCTCTCTTCCCCTCTAAAAAAAAAAAAAAAGAAAAAGAAAAATAAATAAATAAATCGCATATCATTAGAACTGTACAATAACAATAAGCCAAGACTGCCAGTAGTAGATAAACAACTTTTGAAATTTATTTTTATATTTTATTTTATTTTTCCTTTTTTCTAAATTATTACTTTGTTTTTACACCCTACACCATTATTGAATGCAAGATACATTACGTTAAAATAGATTGCAGTTTGTTTCTTATTATTACTCGAAGGCTGGACATGTTGCATATATAGAAATTTAGAAATCTTAGAGCACATCAATCGATTAAACACCAAATAGATCTTATAAGTGAAAAATAAAAATGTTTAAAAAATTATTTCCTTTACAAGGTCCTTTCAAGACAATATTTATATCTCAATGAAAAACATGAAGACAACTGCAGCTATCACAATTTCGTTGTAGATACGTTAAGTTTATTATAAAATGTCTTTAGTCCATATATATAGATTACTTTCATAGGCAGCCTAGCATTTTTGTGTATTCTTTTAGGTCAGG
Source organism: Glossina brevipalpis (assembly GCA_000671755.1). Taxonomy (NCBI): domain Eukaryota; kingdom Metazoa; phylum Arthropoda; class Insecta; order Diptera; family Glossinidae; genus Glossina; species Glossina brevipalpis. The sequence continues at coordinate 909,374 of KK351012.1, forward strand.
ATCCAGACTCTTGTAACATTTTAACTTGTGAAAGTTTTTATTTCATCGTAACACCATAAACATATCAAGATATGTTTGCAAATTAATTAAAGTCTTTTTTTTGTTAGCTGTTACAAGGTTTTTGTGCTAAATTTCGAGAACTGGAGATATGTCTGCGATATATGAATTACCTAAAATGATGCGCAACCTGATGCACACCTGATGAACGGATCAAGATAGTAGGTATAGAAGTTTTCTGATGTGAGCTTTAAAAAAGAATTGCAATTGAATTGTACAGCGAAGTAACGGCATCACAAGGCCAAGCCTTACTCTTAACGAACGCTTTATTCCTTCGATTTATTTTGGGGTACACGTCTTAGCGTACCTAAGGTGATTGGCACGCAAATGCCTAGATGTATGCACTTAATTTGAAATTCAATTATTTAGAAATATTTCACGACTTTTTCAAATGGCAATTATATTTGTTTATATAATAAGCAGCTCAATGCACTTACAATCAGTTTAACTAGAAAATTAACTTGAAAATGTCAAAATTATTTTTAAATTGAATACGTCACTAAAACAAATTTCTGTTTTCTTTTCTTTATTTGTGAAAGCGATTAAATTATGTTTTTATTTTATAGAAGAAAAATGAGATTATTTGAAAACAAAAAAAAAAAAAAATTAGTGAAAAACGCCAAATTTACTAAATTTTATAATTAGTACTGGACCACATCAATACATTGTTACTGGCTTGCGGGGAAAAAAGCGGACATATAATATATAAACAAAAGTTTTGGAAATTTATAAGATGATGAAATCGTATCATAAAACGTTTCTCCTGTCTTTCCTTTTCGCATTAATTTTGCATTGCAACCGTACAAAGCTGATAATAAGAAATCATATCGTAAATGCGTGATAATAAAAAACAAACCTAGAAAACCTATATTCGAGTTGAACCGACTTTTCAATAATTTTTTATTCTCTATTTTGAAATAAAAAAGTCTTAGGTACACTATAGATAGATAGATGCGATTACGGTAACGCGTAGGAAACAAAAACTCATTAAAATACGGTATTGAAATCATACATTATTCTATATAATGATGTAGGACTTTGTAATTAATTACATAAATTAAAAGAGATGTGTAAGTATTCAATTTGTTTGTGTACAAATCTTTTACTATATAATCAACTACATGGTTTTGTTTGTTTGATTTGCGAATTTACACTTTATAAGAAAATTATTATATCCACCACCGAAGGTGAGGGGAACATTCATTTTGTCATTTTGTTTGTAACGCCTAGTTGGAAGCTTGGAAGACCCTACAAAGTATATGTATTTTTAATACGTATCAAATTTAGAATCGATTTAAGCATGTCCGTCTTTCCGTCTGTCCATCTGTAAACATTCTCTTGGCCGCAGAAATTACAGATATCGGCTTCAAATTTAGCAGAAACCTTTCACATACGTTTGCTGTTAGCTGTTTTCCGCGGTACTCCATAAAAATAGAAAAAAATATGCCACGCCTATCTATTAAAATTTAGTTTCGTCTCCACAACCTTCCCTCCTCATTTTTTTTAAGATAAAGTTGGTCAGTATAAAAGAGGCGAATATAATTTTCGTTATTGTTTATATTATAAGAACAAAATTTTGGGTTTTAAACCTGCAAAAAAAATTATTGGCTTCGTTTTTTTTTTTTTTTTTGATGATTGTAGGCATGAATCCATTTAGAATTCGGCCTGATGAGAGCGAAAAGAAATATGAAAAGCAGTTGTAATTGAGTTTTTTAATGTAATGTAATTTTTTGTCGTAGTATTCGAAATATTAGCACGTAGAAAAACACGGCTAAATTAGTTCTAACTCAATAATGTTAACACATCGAGTGTAGGAGAATCATTTTAATCTTAAGCTAAATTTTTCAGACTTGGGAAAGGAAACAAAAAATCTCTCTCATATAACTGAACTTAATCATATACTCCCTAAGTCATCTGATGCGATAAGTTTTACAAATGAAAAACGGATGCTAGCGTACATACATTGTCCGATGATATGTATTAAAATAGTTTATAGATTATAAAAATAAAAACAAAAAAAAGGAAAGATTGTTCGCCAACAATATATCCATTTCTTGCAGATCAATTCATTCTACTGGCATACTAGAGAAGACCAATCGCAAGGCTATGATTCTCTTATTATTTTTATTCAGAATCAATTTCACTATGTAAATTGGTGGTTAAAAATTTTCAAATAGATCTTTTTCTTTTAAAAGTATTATGAACGTAATATATTTGATTTGTGAAAATTTTCTTCAAATTATCTCTAAATATGTTACAATAATCAAGATCAAGAGATCTAACATATAACGACAGTAGGGCTCTTCCATATTTACTTGAAGAACGAAAAAATAACCCGGGGTTCTTCGTCTAGAATAGCTGATGTATACAAACTTTTAGTATCAATATAAACAATTATTCTCTTTTCATGTATGTTTCGCATGATGTATATATGTTGTAAATATGATTAAATAACGCTACGTGGGGTGTTTTTTTTATTATCTATATTATGAACAAAAGCAAATAATTTAATAATAAGAAATTTTCCATATAATTACGAGTTAATTGATAATTTCAAAAAGCGGACAATTTAATTCAATTTTAAATTTAATGAAAAATAAAATGTTGCCGCTTAAGCCATTATCACTGCTTAACTATCAAAAACAGTAAACAGAATGAATGCCACAAAAAAAAAAATGAGAAGAAATATTAACACGCATCAAAATCTATCTTTCTCTGTGAATAAATAATACATCTTCTTAGTCAGTAAAAGATCTTGAGTGGATATAGCCAATCCCTTTTTATATATTCTGCTATTGGAAAGAAGGTGATTACAAAAAAATAAAATGATTGGGCTCCTATCAGGAGCATGTTCCATTAAAAACTAAATATGCATTGGTTTAAATTTTGATAAAAATATTTACTAGAATTATTTGAAAATTCAGTAAGGCCCAAAAAAAGGATTTAATCAGTCTGCTTCCACGATTGTAATAATTAATACGAAATATTGTGTGTAATTGCTTCACACTACTACTAATTATGGCCCCAACAATTTCAATATTGATTTTATATACATCATAGCAGCAGTCTATTGGATTTATTAAATGGTTTCATTGAATAAAAATTGAAATCAGAAATTACATATATACTTTAGATAGGGTAAGTCATGCCATGTCTGATTCTTTGATTTCAAAATCTTTCAATACTTCTTTAATCAACAAAAATGACAGCAAAAAAAATACTAATAATGTTTATGATGTGAAATTTGGCACAGATGTTTGCCACAGCGTGACCAATTTAAAAAAAAAATATTTCTAATATTCGATATACCCGCCCAAGCTAACTTCAGAATTGGTCTTAATTTTTGATAACAATAATATAGTTACGATATATGCATTGAGTGCACAAAGATCTGGTTTTTTTTACAATTAAATATTGTATACAGACTTGTAGCGGACTTTGAAAATTCGATCAATAAAAATATTACAAAAAATTGCAATAATCTTAAATATAAAAGTATGAATGAAGCATTAAAGAGTATATATTATAGTTCGTTATAAACATAAGAAGGAAGATCGTTGCTAAGCTCAAATAATGATTTTCTTATAGTTTTTTAAAATGATTTAGATTTTTCGGCCGGTTTGTATGTTAATGATGGAATGAATACCAATTTTCCAACTATCTTCAATCATTATCAATTTTATTAAAATTAATTTTAAAAAAAATTTCTCATCATTGGTTTAGAGCTAGAAGACTGCAGAAATGGAATTACAGTTTTTTTTTTTTTACTTTTTAATATAAAAATACTTTAGATACAATTCAGAAATTGATACTTTGACAAGTGAATTTTGTTAGTGGATAGCTCAAGTCATAACTGTCTCAATCATGTGTGCTTTAACTTAATCTTTTAGTTCGTGTTTGAGATTAATAAAGATTTTCGATTCTTTTCTTTTTTATATCTCATGGAATATGTTTGAATTATTATTTGTTACGGATTCTTAATAGAACTTTTCGTTTTATGGTAGTTATAAAGTAAACACGGAAAGTAAGCTGATATGCGTTGTCTTTTTATTTAGTTAAATGCAGTTTTTATTAGACTGCAATTTTTCTAATTTATGTTTTCTTTATTACGATACTTCATGATGATTTTTAAACTCACAACGATTTTGATTTTGATTAACTATTTCGTTAAAATAAATTATTTTCACAAATAGAGAAAAGCCAGACCCCCAACATACATTGACCTTTAGTTTATGTTATCTCTCTTCTTTCACTTAATATTATCAATAATTGCCGAAAAACAAAACTGTAAATACACAGCTTGAACGTGAGTTGGCAAAAATTGTCTGTGTAATCTTAAATCAAGTGTTTAGTGTAGAAAAGTTACAAGAATTCAAAAGAGCATCAAATTTTATTAAAAATTAATCGACATTTAAAATAATCAAAAAAAAAAAAAAAAAAAAAAGAAATCAAAAGTCTGTACCACGCTATAAATGTTTATCAACGTGTTAGAAACAAATGTATTAAAACGCTGTTATTTTTTTGCTTTTTGACATTTTTCTTATTTCATTATCTAATTACGAACTCGCGTGAATCGAAAAGATTACAGATTTCCATACCGTACCTCTAACAACAAATCGAATAAATCTTGTTATCAGTGAGTGTTTCCTATACTCTTTTTTTTTTTTTTATTTACACAATTCGCACCGATCCAATATAGTGTTTTATAATTATATGAAGTATATCAGTTGCAGTTAATAAGTCGTGATAACCACAACACAGCAGCAATTCATTTACTGAAATTGAATTGAAATTATAATAATAAATAAACGCAAAGGACTATCTCTTATTAATTATTTTTTTTTTTTTTTTGCCTATTGATAATACTATGAATCCTTCAACAAGCGGTGGGTTCTTCAATATGCTTAGAATGAAGTTCTTTACTGAAAATTCTTAATTGTCTTAATCTTCTTGTACAGCAAAAACAAAAGCTGATTCTAATGTGGTAAGCAACTGCACTGATCAATTAGGTGAGAATGTGTTTCCGGACAAAAATTACAAACAAATACAACCTGAGAAGAAAGATGTCAGTGGTCTAACGTGTGAATGCGGTGTTTTCGGTGCTATAGCCTGCGGTGAATGGCCTACGCAGGTAACTTATTGCTTTTAGTTTTTTTTTAGTAAAATAAACCAAGTTTTAGAGATAAATTAACATCAAACTCACGCAAGTGGAGAGCGAATATATATTATAAAAAGAAAAATGTTTCTTTGTCGATTTCCACCAAAAAAAAAATTTTTTTTACAAATATCTTATCAAGATTGAAACAGTTTTATGTAAATTGGTGCTACCTAACAAGACGTATATAATTTAAATCAGCAAAAATAGCGAAATCGATTTCCCCAAGTTTGTCTAATTGCATTTATATTTGTTTTTTGAAAATTGCGATCGCAAGACTTTCTCTAGAATAACAAGCAGTTTACCTCGAGCCATATATAAATAATTGTTATTTTCTATTATAAAAGGCAACGATGTTTCAAATTTAAGTTTATGCTCTTTTTGGTAATATCCATGTTTCTTGCTACCCACGAATCGATATTTCACATATCCAAATATTTATTATATATCCTTAAGCAACGTAAAATATGGTCTCACATTTATTGAAAATTTTCTCTTTCCAAAGAAAAAAAAAAAAAGAAAAAACATCAATCCAAACCGAATATAATTTCCTTTTTCTTTACGTTCATTTTTGGTTAACAAAACGATAACTTAATTAAATGACAATGAAATATTATTGAATTTATATCAATATGTATTATCCACTTAGTTTACATAGTTTCTGAAACTTACTTCCACGCTACATATTTCTTTGGTTTATGCATTTTACACTAATCACTTAGTGCGAAAATTACAATAACATCGTTTTTTTTCGCTAACATTACAAGTGTAGTAGGTAAGGCTTGTATTATTACGTTCCTTAAATTTTAAAAATATTTGTTTTCACTTTTTATTCCTATCATCAGTATCAGAGACTGTTGTAGAATACTTTCTCTTATATATGCGATATGTAAGAAAATTTTATAGCGGCGGGGAATATATCAGGTGGGCTGAAATTTCGTAGGCTGACACATAGATGGCGCTACTAGTATTAAATCCATATGATTTTTAGTTAGCCCTAACATTCAAAAGACACATGTCAAAATTTTGATAGCTGTTGTACTATTAGTGTGTGAGTTATAGCAATTTTAGTGAAGCAACGCTTTGGAGTCGGTGTATCACGTGCAGTCCACTCGGCTGACTATCGACTGGACTCCAGTGTGGAATGATAGAGCCATGTTTCATCCATTGTCACATATCGACGCAAAAATTCGGGTTTATTACGATTGAACAGCTTCAAATACTGCTTAGAATCATCAATTCGTTATTGTTTTTGGTCGATTGTGAGCTCGTTGCGGCAGCTACTTTGAACACAGCTTTCGCATATCCAAATATTCATTCACGATATGTCCAACACACTGCTTTGATATCTTTAGAGTCTCACCTATCTCAAACAACTTCATTTTACGGTTACCTGAAATTATTTTGTGGGCTTTTTTGACGTTTTCGTCGGTAAAAGCCTCTTTGGGGCGTCCACCGCGTGCATCGTCTTCGGTGGTCATTTCGCCTCGTTTCAATTTAGCAAACCACTTCGCTACGGTTGATTTTCCTGGTGCAAAGTCCGAGTAAGGTTTATCAAGCCAAGTCTTGGCTTCAATCATATTTTTTTTCGTATGATTTGTATTTTTTTATTAACTCACGAAATTTCCTTTTATTCATTTTTTAAACTAAAAAAAGGTGGTTCACTAAAAATGCTATAACTCACATACTAATAGTGCAGCAGCTGCCAAATTTATTTATCTTATCTATATTATCTTTTGAAGGTTAGGGCTAACTAAAAATCATATGGATTTGATACTAGTAGCGCCATCTATGTGTGAGCCTACGAACTTTTCATTCCACCTGTTGTTTACAGCTATGAATGTCTTTAAACTAACAATGAATAATATTTTTCGATAAGTAAATAAATAAAATAAATCATTTCTAAACACGCGGTGATTATGTAAAGAATGCTGAAAATAATTGAAAATAAACCGTTAGACTAGTCCACTTGATACTCTGTCGCAGCAGGAAACATATTATTGTCTATGCAAGGGGCACTTAGTTTCTTATATATTCTTCGTGATCGATTGATTTAAGTCGAAGCACAGTTTGAAAAGCATTAGAAAAGACAAATTGAGCCTGGACTAGGTGAAGTAACTTTGCTTAAGGCATCGTAGTTTTTTTCTTGAAATTTACGTTAAATTTTACGGTCCTAGGTTCTTCAAATCTTCCCATCGCCGTCGTTATTGGTTAATTTTTTTTTCTCACATTGGAAGATACGATAAGTGTGACTATTTCCGTACAAAGTGAGATTCTAAAGTAACAAGCATTAAATTACATTCAGTGTAAATGGAAAATGATGCCCGAGTATTATATCTTTATGATGATATTTGGATTTTGGAAACTTAATGTTTTACATATAAATATCATCAGACTACTTTATTACTAATTTTTTATAAACCGAATCTTATTGACGTCAGTTTATTTGATTTCTACGTAAGGGGTGTTCAAAAAAAGGACGTGGCTTTCATTTCTTTCATAATTGAGAATTTTTGACTTCATTAGAAAGTAGTATCATACGTGTCTTGTTTTCATTGTAAACGCTATTTTCAAATTATTGTAAAGTTTACCAAGCAATATATTGATCTTATTTCTGAAATTTCATTTTCAAAAATTTTCAATTCTTTGTGGTTTACACTTTCACACTCGTACACTTTTATATTTGACTTTAAAGAAGAAACTGGAAAAGTATTGATTTGATGAACAATTTTTATAGCCTGATATAGACCACTTGCAATACATTTAATTCGTTGATAGTGTGACATGTTACAGCCCATAATTTAAGCAACATGTCTCCTCTATGTTAATTGAATGAATTCAGTTTAATGTTAAAAAATTAGTTAGTTATTATAGGATATCCTGGCAAGTACAATATGAATTAAGAATGATTAATGGTCTAAATAAGTTGAAATGTTTTCGATAACAACCAAACTGAAATAAGTACTCAGGACAATATGATAATTTTTTATTATATGAAAGGGGATATGGGAGTAAACCTAAAAAAAAAAATTAATTTTATTAATTAACAAGCCTTGGCCTTGATCTTGTAAAGGCGTATAAACCGCATTACATTTCTCTATGGATTGAACCAATTTCAAGGCAAAGATTATTATGCAGTAGATTATATAGTTTTGTGTTGGTTTCAATCGAATCTAATCGAACGATTTGACGCACACCTTTTGGGATAGTTGCGGTTAATATTCAATGTTAAAAATTATTGCGTGCTAACTGATAGAATTTATTTCGCATTTAGAGATCAAATATTTATTAAAAATTTGTTAAATCATTAGTTATTTTAAATACATTCACTGCTTATCATACTTTGTGTGATGGAATATTTGACATGCAAATTTAATCATTTTATTTTTATTTTTCAAACTTGTGTTGTTGTTGTTTACCGCGAAAAAAACATAAACATAAACAACTGATAATACGAAAATGACAAGCTATTTTAATTCTTTTCGTAATTTAAAAAATTTAAATTTTATAATAACCCTCAGAGAGTTTGAAGTCACGCTAGCTGCTTCATTACATTGGCAGTATCCAAACATAAGAATTAAAGTCCTTATAAAACGGATGTACATCCATTTCTCGTTTGCTTATGCGACCATTTCCTTGCAATCTTCTCTTTCCATACATTCGTTTGCCTGCCTCTCAGTTTGTTTGTCCAAATTTTTTAGTCTTCGATCCGATCTCGGTCTCTGTCTTTGTATTTATTGATGAAATTTTTTTAAATACAAAGGACGACAAAATGGTTTAAACACCCTACACTTGCATCTTAGTTAAACAAATAAACCACAGAAATTATAATAAAATCAAAATTTTAAAGTAGACACTTTAATAACTTCCGAGTATTAATTCTGTTATTTAATAAAATTTTATGAAAGAATAGTAATCAAAATTAACGAAAAGTAACTTTTGTATATTTACTTTAGGCTGCAAGTGTCTCAGAATAATGTGAAGACAAACATAGTTTTCTCATTGTTATGTTGAATTTATTTTTTTTTTTTTGATTAGATTGACATCGGGCAAGTGGTATGCTTAGGTTTGGTGGCTTTACAACATCGTGGCCAAGAATCAGCAGGCATTGTTACTAGCACGGGTAAAACCTCGAAAAATTTCAATGTCCATAAGGGTATGGGTATGATTAATAATCTGTTCAATGATGATACGATGAAGAAATTGAAAGGAAACTTGGGTATTGGACATAATCGTTATTCAACTTCGGCTGCTTCGGAAATGGTTAACTGTCAACCGTTTGTAGTGCATACTGCTCATGGTGCTTTAGCTATAGCGCATAATGGAGAATTAGTAAATTGCGAATCGTTAAGGAAAGAGGTTAGTTAGATCTGCTAAATAAGAAAAAGACATTTTTTTTAGTTTCCTTTTTATATGAACAGGTTTTAGAACGTGGTGTCGGTTTATCTACTCATAGTGATAGTGAATTGATTGCTCAATCTTTGTGTTGTGCACCTTTGGATATATCCGAACACGATGGCCCTAATTGGCCAGCTCGTATACGTCATTTTATGACGTTAGCACCTCTATCTTATTCGCTTGTAGTTATGCATAAAGATAAAATATACGCTGTTCGTGATACTTACGGTAATCGTCCGTTATGTATCGGTAAAATAGTACCTATTGGTTTGCGTGCCGGTAAACCAGATGTTGCCCCGGCGGAAGGTTATGTAGTGAGTAGCGAAAGTTGCGGTTTCTTGTCAATTGGTGCCCGTTATGTACGAGAATTGGAACCGGGTGAAATTGTCGAGTTCACACGTAATGGCTTCCGTACAGTGGATATTGTAGAACGGCCGGATTATAAGCGTATGGCTTTCTGTATTTTCGAATATGTATATTTTGCTCGGGCTGATTCCATTTTTGAAGGACAAATGGTTTACTCAGCACGTCTACAATGTGGCCGTCAGTTAGCTCGCGAATCTCCACTAGATGCCGATATTGTTAGCTCAGTACCGGAATCGGGTACAGCGGCAGCGCATGGTTTTGCTCGGGAAGTGAGTTAACAACAAATAAAAGATTCTTGAAGTGAGAATGCTTATAAATTTAAATTAATTTCTTCAGTCCAATTTACCATTTGCTGAGGTTTTATGTAAGAATCGTTATGTGGGTCGTACTTTCATTCAACCTTCTACACGCTTACGACAATTGGGTGTAGCAAAGAAATTTGGTGCATTAGCTGAGAATGTCGAAGGCAAACGTATCGTGTTAATCGATGATTCTATAGTACGAGGTAATACCATAGGACCGATTATTAAACTTTTGCGTGACGCTGGAGCAAAAGAAGTGCATATACGCATAGCAAGTCCGCCTTTGCTTTATCCCTGCTATATGGGCATTAATATACCAACCAGAGAAGAACTGATAGCCAACAAATTAAATCCCGAACAGTTAGCCAAACATGTCGGTAAGTCTTTGAAAAACTTAATCATGTGACTAATCGTTTATTGTCTGTTACTAATTCAAAATCTATTTTGTTGGTATTAATTCTATAGGAGCTGACAGTTTAGCATATCTGAGTGTGGAAGGCTTAGTTAAGGCTGTACAGGTCAACAAAGCACAATGCAATCCATCAAAATCTGGTTATTGCACGGCTTGCCTGACAGGCGATTATCCGGGTGGTTTACCCGAAGACTTAAGTTGGTAGCCTGTGTTCATTTCAGTTTCTAAGTTAAATATTTGTTATTCTTTTATTTTAAGTCTTAATCTAATGTATACAACATGCGCATACATATAATTTCTCACACCAAAGTCAAAAGTCAACGCAATAAAAATTTAATTTTCCCAACAAGTTAAAAGAAATGTTTATTTTAAACACACTCTGCTGTCAATGATTTAGGGGGAGGAAGTGATTATGCCTAATTTGACGAGGAAAACTCATATTCATTTCGGTTTATCTGCTGTCATGTCACTTTAAATGCAAATTTCAGTTTGCATGCCAGGCAACACGACATAATTATCCTGTCACATGATTACATTTTCATGAGAACACACATACATATAAAAATGATTAAAAAGAAAAAGAAACAAAAAAAAAAATAGAAAATTAAAATGAATCTAAAGCGTTATTAACAAAACGTAAGCAGCTGCGGCAGAAGAAACGCAGGAGCGCATTAAAAATTATTCTTTTTTTTTTCCTTACAAATGCAGAAAGAACCAGAAATTGAAATTTCTAAGATATTTGCCATCACTTTTAAAAACAAATGACACTGATCTCATCAACACGGTATCAGACGTTTCGAAGCCGTTTAATTTTCTGTGCAATAGCAATGGAATTTTCTCATCTGCTTTATGGGTTATTTGTTATCTCTTGTTTTTCTTTTCTTTTTTTTTTTTTCAATTTTATGCTGTCAAAATAGAGTTTCATCTCCCACATACGCAACGAATACATTATTATTTGAGGATTTTTTATTTTGTTTCAATGCTTTTAAAGCTGGTTACAGTGACTGGATGCTAACGAAAAAACAATTTTGCTAAATATTGCAAATATATTGCGTAATATAAACAATGATAGTGTTTTCAAGTTGATTAAATTTTTTTGTTTGTACCCAACAAAAAAAAAAAAAAAACAAAAAGAAATAAAATTTGTAATATATTGAGTTCGTAACATTCACAACATCTAAGTAATAAAAGATAGAATATCGAACAGAGTAAATATTTAATTTGATCACAATAAGTTTTTAAATAGACTATCGATTATATCGACCGGACTATCTGCCAATCGGCATTGTAGGTATTGTAGGAATTATGATACTTGTATGAGCACTAGCTGCATAAGAACAAACATACAAACATCAGTATATTCATTATTCTTGTCAGATCAACAAAAGATTTCGTGTCTATTCAGTCATTTTGAACTGATTCACGTTACGTATACTCGTTTGTTTGATGCTAGAATGTGCAGCAAAAAGCGCCAGCATACAAGCTTTCAAATGATTTCTAAAGACTAAATTGTCAATTGTTTGAATACATCTATAAGTAAGAAAGAAAATCTAATAACACATTGGGAAAAAAGTCAAATACTTGAAAATATTATATTACCCCATACTAGCGCTAGGATGGTATTATTAATTAGTGTAACAAGTACTGGGACTTCTAAATTCATATAATGATTTCATGAGATCAGTGAATAAATACTCTCATATACTTTGTCTTTATATGTGACATTATTTTTATCATTAGGTTCAGTATTAATGGGACTCGCTAATGTGTTCTTCTGAAATTTTTATTATCACATTATATTGCTAACTGCATGACATTGTGCCATTTTGTTCATACTGCAAGCCGTAAAGTGTTTAAATCGCCAAAGGAAAAATGAAACAAATTAATTATATAGATGTCAAGTATTTCGGAATGGCGCATAATCTACGATTTCATGTCATGACTCGATATATTCCTTACTAATTATATCTGAGGTTTGGAGTTTTTTCCGGTGTTTGGCGTCGTTTAACGAGATGATTTGCAAAAGCTTGTGATTGTAAGGAATATTTTGATAAGTTGTGAATTATCGAAGGGAAACTTGAAATAATTCGAAGAGCTCTATATATATATATATATATATATGATATATATATGAATACAACGCGTACTTAAGTCTCTAATGACTTTCCTTTCCAAGACTGGCACCAATAGGTGATTATTATATAAGATTCTTTACCAGCTAACAATCCTGTTCTTAATTTTCATAATTGATATATTTTCCGGTAGATACTGCTAGTTCATGACCTTTTCATTCCATTAGGGTATAATTTTTGCATTTAAAAAATTATATTCAGCTATTCAAAATTTATAAAAACTTATAAAAATTTTAGGTTTATAAAAAATAAATTATCATTTTTCAATTTGGATCGAAGAACCTATATATAACAACAAACATAAGTAATATTTTAAAAAAAATCATGGGAAGATGAGATGTGAGTTATATGACAATCGTGTTCGTGCCCGTGACTTGCCGGGTTTGAACCATATCTAAAGTTAATTTAAGTCACAGCAAACCTAAAAACCTTTTTATAAAAATAAAAGGAAAAAATTTGTTTGTTTTTTTCTTCTTCTTTTTTTTTTTTTTTTAATGTAGAACATAGTAAACAAAGACTTTTGCTAATGCCACACCTTTGTTCCAACAAAATAATGTTAAGTGATACACTGTAAGGAGGGGTTTTCCATTTTATTCCGAAGAGAATAAATTCAAGTACACCCAGCTCAAGTATAAGAGCGAGCGACCAGTCAGCGAGACGAGCAGTGGAAATGTGGGCAACAAGCGCTACAAAATATGCTTTGAAAAACAAGTTTTAACAACAAAAGTTACTAAAGCAGTTGCAAATAAACCATATATATATATATATACATATATACACATATATACATACACAGATATACCTATATTTGGTTTCTTCTTCGCATGACAAAGCTAAGCAGATGAGTGTTTTAAATACACGAAGATGTAAAAGAAAGTTATGTAAATTAATATTTACTCAACATCTAACGTTCTATTTTTATTTTTATTTTTTTTTCTCAATTTTTTTTTTTTTTTTTTTTTGGTTCTTATAATATCTCTTCTATGTGATGAAGCGCGTCATCAGTGTAACAATACCCGACATCGCGAGTGAAGCAGAAAATGTTTGTGTGAGTGCTTGCGTTTTATGCACAAAAACAGTCCAATGCTTTACAAGTAAAGGCGTTCTGTGGTTGTGGCGTCACCAACCAAACATTCTATCTTGCTTGTCTAATCCTAGTGCTCAAAAACATTTAAAAAAAAAAAAAAAAAAAAAATTAAAAAAAAAAAGGAAAGCCGGAAAATGAATGAAACGATAAAAAATATATTGCAATAAATTTTCGCAAGTTAAGGATTCTCTAGTTGTAATACTTTACCATGTTTTATTTTCTTGCTATAAAGTAGTACGACGAAGCCAACTAAAAGGGGAGGCCGGTAAAGGCGTTTAAAAGAAAAGCTTTTTGCAATTTAATAAAACGAAAAATACGAAACCATCAACAGCAGGCATCATCAGCAGTAGTATACATATATAACAAACACTTAATAAACCAAGAAAATGATACAGTAAACAACAACAGTAACAACAATAGAAGCGGCGACATCAGCAGCAATAATAATAATAATATTATTATTATTTGAATAAAGTCGACTGTTAAGCATGTTGAGGTAAGCATGTCAACCGTGTTACACAAGGAAGAAATTATGGCTAATGTATGGAAATTAAATGTAAGTTCTGCATGCGCACATACATTTTCATAAAATTCACATATACAGTAAGAAATTCTGATTCAATTTTTCGCTTTTAATCAATCAGACATTATTATATATTCTTGTAACTTATTAAAAATTTCTTAGACGCGACCTAATTGCGAACTATAATGTGATTGTGTAGGACTTAACATCAAATTTAATTTAACTTACGCAGGATCAAGTGTATGCAAATGGGAATAATCGTGCGAGTCTAAATATAACATAAATTAAAAGATTGTAACATATATGTAATAAAATATATGTATTATGATATGTTAGCGCACGACTTCTCGAAAATTTTTTTTTTGCTGTTTTTCATTTAATTTTATGTCCAACTTATGAGGGGCTAATCATTAAAAAAAAATGTATTTTTTTTTTTTCAATACGGACATTTTCATTAAACGCTGGCCATACTATTTTGACTAAAATATATAAGTGACTTCGTGGCAAATTTCTTTTTTGCTCAAATATGTTTACTTATAAGCTTAACAAATAGGCAGGCAGGCAGGCAGGGAAACGAATAAAGATAGATTAACGTTACCGTGATTAAGAGTATTTATATTTTAATTTTTAATCGATTTTTCACATCGTTTTCTAAATATATGTTGAACGACAAATTTAATGCTCCATCCAGTTGTCGGTAAAAAGAAAAACTATCTGTAAACGCATTTAGCGAATCGAAATTCGGAATATATTTAAATTGATTATTCTTAATAAGCAAAAACTTTCCTTTTCATTAGAAATGATTTTGATAATTTTTATTTAAATTTTTGTGATATCAAAAGGGCAAAAACATACAGATGTATGAGTAGACGAATAGATGATCATCGCTAAGCTAAGAGCTCCTCAAGAAAATTAAGAAAACTAAGAATGCCTTTTAATGCCTTTTTAAGACTTACCAGAGAGGTCTATAGAGAGTGAAAGAATGGTAGCCAGACGAAGCAAGGTTCTGCTTATCCGAAGGATATGAGAAGTAGAGAAGTAGTAGTAGTATGAGAGGTAGTCGAGAGTAGAGAGTGATAGCAACAATTTAGTATCGTTGAAGTAACTCATGATGCACTACTTCTTTCCCATATCGCCAAACAAAAAATAACAAGCTGCTTAGCATCAATCCGGGCTTTACCATAGTTTGTGGAGCTTTAATCAATCTCTTCAAAAGTGACTTGATATCGATTGAATTTTAGTAGAGTTTCACAGTTGGAATTTGAAGCCATTAAATTCTTCCCGCTTAATTTATGTGGTACTCAAATGTTAAGCTTATTTTTGCATGCTTTACGGCAACTAATTCAAAACTATTTTCAGTCAATGTTTAGCTTTGTAGCGATGTTTCGACCTGACTCAATATTTCAAAGAATTTTAACACTTTACCAATGATTGGTCGATGAGAAATTCAAAGAAATACCCGAAGCTGAAACGAGCGTTTGCTGATTGTATCGGCACCAAAAAATTAAAAATTTTTTTTTTGCAAGCTTGCACATCATTAGCATCTTTGTGTAATGATATTGTAAAGTGAAAATTATAAAAAATGGCAAATTTGCTTAGAATTTGGCTCATTTTTAAAACGCATTTCACTTTCAATTAAGAAAGTAAGAAAGTTATATTGGGCTGTGCCGAATCTTTTATACCCATCAACGTTATCTTAAAAAAGGGGGATAAACTAAATTGTAATATGTGGGCGTGGCAGATGACATGCTTTCAGCCTATACTGTAGATGTGGCATGTAATCGATTTGGCCCATTTTTTGGCCCAGCAACGTATGTGAAAGAACTTCCAATGTTGCTGCCAAATTTGATATTGATATGTTCATTTTTGTGGTCAGGAGAATGTATACCACAGACAATACACAGACGGATAGACGGACAGAAGGACGTGTCTTAATCGATTCTACATTTCATGCTGATCAGGAATATATATATTTTGTGGCTTCTCCGAACTTTTCTTTTGATAGTTACAAACAAAATGACAAAATGAAGTATACCCTTCACCTTGGGTGGTGGGTATAACAAATATACTCACCACCGAAGAATGGCGGCATATTAATTTTGTCAATTTGTTTGCAATACTTTGAAGGAATCTTTAGAGACCCTTGATCAGTATCAGGTAGAAATGCATACCCTAAACAAATAATAATGAACTTAAAACGGACAATTAGTTCAAAATCGGCCAACATTTTTACACTTGAAATAGCGCATCAGTTGCGTTCTTTGTTAAAGCATCGCCCAACTTACTGTAGCCTTTGCATAGATGTAGAAATACAAATGATTCATATCTTTCATTAGACCCTGAAACGCTGAAACAAAACGCGCACAAAAAAGATTCTTTCTTTATATTTGATCTGGCAACTTTTACCAAAACTGAATTTATTGCATAGCAGTGTGATGGTATTAATAATTTATTTGGTTCTATTTATATTTTGTCATTTTCAAATAATAGAAATACAATTGAAGATTTTCACAACTACTATTAATTTAGTTACTTGCTTTTCTTATTTACTATTTTTAATTATATTTAAATTTTTTCCAATTTTTTTATTTCATTTTACATTTCTGTAGGCTAATATTGTGTTTTATTGCATATTAAAACCAAAGTGATTAGATTATATTTTAATGAATTATTATTAGTTTTTAATATAACGATTTAATTCTCCCTTTATACGCTAAATATTGATGATAACCATCGATCACACTTCATTGAAAATAAAACATCAACTGACTTAAAAACTATTTTATTGTCGATCTCATATTATTGGTTTTTCATTGCATTTTTTCTTTTTGACTTTTTGTTTTCAAGTGTAAGCAAAAGGAACGCAAAGAATACTGGATTAGCGATTGTCCACTATATGAAGGTAATAGTAAGACCACTGTATGCACATTTGTTTTTTCGGTCATTGCACTTTTGATGACTCGCAATAAGAAAAGAAAACCGGACCAAAAAAACACGTTACACGTTTCCCCTGCCTATACTTGTCCATCTGTCCGCATGCTTATTTGTATAGTGTGTGTGTAACGTCTGTGTAAAATATTCTACCGATCGCAAAAAAATTAAGATATGGAGTCTAAATTTGGTAAAAACATGGAAAGGTTTTACATCCTGGTTGATTGTTGGGAAGGTACACGCCTACAGTACAACATGACTATCATCTCTGCTTTCTGGGTTTTTGTGCCCATTGCTTATAAGCAGCGAAAAGTAGGCAATAAAAATTTCCACATATATTAGATGAAAATGAAAAAAATATCGGTGAGGGCCCCCCAAAAGACTTACAGTATCACATTTGGTTTTTTTTTCAAATTATTGCTTTTTTTTTTAAATGAAGGTGGTGCCGATAAGGATTTTTTCACAGCCGAGCATAATTTCCTTACTTTCATTATTTCGCTGGAGTATAGTTATTTCCAAAGTTATGCGAGTCTAAATTCATCTATTAGTAAAACGCCAAGACCTTTTTCCTCGGACCAATATGCAAGTGTAAGTTTAAAGGATGCAGAAATATCTAAACTTTTCAAACATCAATATTGCTTAGAGTCTCCTACGTTCTGTAAATAAGTAGTAGATTAAGATTTAGACAGTCATTGGAGCCGTTGATCTTTCCGGCGAGCATTTTTTTGAGATTCGCGAACAAAAAATAATCGCTGAAAAATTCGATGCTTGTGGAAGAAATTCGCAGTGCGATTTGTACAAATTCGCCATTGTTACGGTCAAAAACACTTTCTTTTTTTTAATCAAACGTCGCATCTATGCCAATTAAGTCTTTCTCATGGACGTATATAGAGAAATAATATTGAACACACCGCCTACTGATATCGTTACGAGATCAGCTATTTCACGCAATATTACTTTACGGTCTTCCAAAGAATTTTGCGATCTTCTTTTATAATTTCTGAAGCAATTGCCGAATTCAGGCGACCAAAACGGCTAGCATAATTCGTGTCCATAGGATCTCGTTTAAAATCAGCAAACCACCGACAAATTGTTGTTTTCAATGGAGAAGAATAGCTATAGCACTTTTCAAGCCAATTCTTGGTTCGAACGGTATTTTTGCAAATTAAAGAGCAATGTTTTATCAATACACGAAATTCACATTTCACATTTTCATTGTAGTGTTACAGTGGGAACAATCAATCTTGTATAGACCTCTTGTTTGATAATAGATTTATAAAAAATGTACAACATTTTTTCGAATGCTTTGATGAACCATAAAGATCCTGTTAAGCCTCATTATAATGTATATAAAATATTGATTTTTGCAATTTTTTCTTACCATGAAATTAAGAGGAAATAACAGCGCAACAAGTGTTGGACGAACTTTTTTTTGTCCACCGTTAGCAATTGTAAAAAATTTTTCGAATTGAAATTTCGGTTGTTCACTATAACATTAAACTTCCTTAGATATATTGGCTGATATGAGGTAAAATACCTTAAGACTTAGTGCTGCTTACCACTCATACTCTGTCTAGTTAAATGTATTTATTTTTGACCATTTATTGTATGCCAAAAAAGGACATTAGTGTTAAACCAATAAACAACAATGTCATTTAAATGAATGTATGTCCTTTTCGAGTATTTCTTTTGTCAGTTTTTTCTCTCTCGTTTTCGTTCTGTTTTGCACTTTCGAGGAATGGACGACTCTCTAATGTCAATTGAATCGGCTTTGGCTTGGACAGAATTGGATTGCATGTAAAAATCAAATATTTCTTATATTTTAAAACTCGGCTGACATTTCTCATTTCATTTTGACTGAAGGATGTCCGTTAACGTTTTACGGATGTACAAACAAGCCAAAATTTGTGGTTTTAACATTATGGTCCCATAATATTTATATGCATGTGCATGTGAATGGTATGTACCTTCTTTTCCTATTGTCAAACCATTAGCATTTAATTACTTTTGTCCTTAGACGGGATGTTACAATTTTTTCGTACCCAGCTGGTATAGCTCTTATGGTTTTTGTGCTGTTATACGTTCATTGTTGCTTTATGGTTACTTAGTTGCTTAGGATGGGATTTGATTTTTTAACTTTTAACAGTTTTATTTATTTTTGTTTAAATTTACATAAAATGTTCTTCTTTGTGAATTGTGTCCTGTTGGCGAATAAAGCCACGAAATGCCAGAAAAGTTAACGACAACATGTTACTAATTTAGGACGAACGGATTTTTTTTTTTCTTCCAATGTTATACTGTCAGTTAAATTTGATTTATGAATACCTTGTGTCACAATGGCTCAAGAGACCGTAGACTGGAAAAATTAAATTTCGATACAACTTTAAAAGCATGATCATTTATTAAATCAAAATAAACAAAATATCTTCCACTTGGTCCAAGAATAATAAATGAGAAGTGTGTTTTGCGAATAAAGTTCGTCTTGATATACTTCAATTCATTTGAAAATCTATTGACTAATGTTAGCCTTCTAGAACATTCGTAAAGTATACACCGGACCAAATTTAAGCCATATTTTGAAATTTATTGCAGCGAACCGTTGTATACCGTGTAGAAATTTTTGTTTGATTTGTTTTCATCTTATAATGAAATCTTAAATACATTTGATTATAAAACAAATATCTTAAAATTACACAGCTTTTTTGTATAGCACTATACATTTATTTGTTTTGAAGCACATGCCTTGAAATCTCGAAAACACTGGCGCTTTACGGCTAAATTCAATCACAATCATTTTTTTATTATATATTATTTCAATATCTAAGAGTTCATGCTGAACTTGTTTTTCACTCAGATTACCTACTATCCAAATATCCGAATAGGTCTGCTATGCATCTATGCAAAATCGCTATTCATTTAAGACACCGTTTATTGAATTGGACAGCCTGTTATCCTATCCGTGCGTCAGATATTTTCGGAAGCAGGGATGTTTGAGGTAAAAATCGTGTACAGTGTTGAGCCTAAAACATTTCCTTGTGTGATTTTAGTCTTTATTTCACTTATTCCTGATTTATCATCGTTTATATAAAAAGTTCTCCTATTAAAGTAGGAACTCAAAGGATGTGTTAATTTAGATAATAAACCCTTCTACCTGACTCTACTAAAAGCTTGTTTTGTGTCAAGAAATATGGAAGAGCAATATAGTTTGTTCTCCAGACTGGCTCTGATTACTTTAACTAACCTAGGACATTGCTTAAGTGCACCCTGATTACATCGGAACCCAAACCTATGATTAAGCTGTAGATTCATAGTTTTCAGGATCGGAAGCAATCTTTTTAGAAAAAGTTTATCAAATAATTTGGAAATGACCGGTCAAAATTTAATAGGTCGTATGAAATTATTACGTTTTCGAGCTTCCCTGGTTTTGGGACAATAATAATTTTGACGCATTTCCATTCAATAGGAAAATGTAAAAGTCTTATAATTGAATTAAAAATCAAGGTGAGAAAAACCAACCGTTTTTTTTTTGGCACAGCTTTAATGACTTTGTGGTCAATTAAATCGTATTTCGGTGTTCTTTTTGTTCAACTTTCGGATTCCATTTCGAATTTCATGTACTGTAAAGTACGTAATGGGTCGCGGCATATTTGAATTGCAACATTAAAAAAGCAGATGATTTTCTTCTGATCTGCTGAGAGCAACAAAAGGAAAATGTTATAAAAGTTTCCTCTAACAAAGTTTTGAATGTGTTCGCTTTGCTTTTATCCGATTACATCATGTGCTCTACTCGAACTATTTATTGTGATATTTCTCTGCAGGGGCTGTAAAAGGCACATCGTAGAAATCCAACGTTTATGCTCATTGCTATTTGTATGGCTTTGATTGCTTAAAAATTTTCTAATAAAGCTGTTCGTTTCATTTCTCAGACAGATTTTTACAATATCCGATGCTTGATTGATTTACGATTTAATTTACGAAAACATCGCTTCCTTCCGATGAATGTTCTTATCTCAGAAGATATAAATAAGTTTGATATATTATTAATACTTTCGCGTTGCGTAGAAATAGCGATTGCTTTGTGAATGAGCTGAGTAAAAATTTTTGACGGCTTCGTCCTAATTTAATTTCAGTTTTAAGACAAATGTTTAAATTTATGGGATCGTACGCGGGTATTAGATGTGAATATTTATGGATTTTCTTCGATAAAACTTGTTGTTATAGTTAATTATTATTGAAGTATGATCAGAATTTACATCATCACTCTCAATGGAGATATGCCGGTGTAAACAGCGAAATCCAATAAGTCTGGTACCTTGTTCACCTTTATATGTTGTTGGCCGTTATATAAGACTGCCTGAAGATAAAGCACCAAATTGACATTGAGATATATACATATATATATACATTTATGAAGTTCCAAGATTGCCTCAAAATTTGTAGTATTGATAACATTTCACATTGTGCTTAAGACGAAAATAAATTGCATTTATCGAGACGTATATATTGTCGAAGATAATTTCAATTCCAGTTGCGTCCAAAATGATTCTCCTACAGTTTCTCCAATATGATATTAAATATTTGATTTCTTTATAATTGTAGCACCAGCATGAAATCACTCTGAAGAAATAATTTTATTTCATTTATGTGAAGCGAAATACCATTTACATTCCATTCTCCATTTACTTAATCTACTTGCATAATTAAGACATTAGTGTTGACATCATATTCATTAACGTGTTAGTTAATTCGATCTGCTTGGAAAGTATAGCTTCAAATTTGCTTAAAATATTATTTTCCAAGGGCTGATCGCTCTTAACAATTTGGTTATAGGTCCAAATATATTAGGGTGACTTCTATTTTCATACTTGTTGCGGCTAGGGTTGGTATTAGGATCGTACTTGACATGTTTAATGCTATTTCTGTTACATGCAACTGCTTTCTTATTTACAAGCTTTTGATAGATTGTGTACATCCCTTATAGTTGGCAGCATTAATATCAAGGCAATTTATGTATGTAAGAGGAATATTTAAAGGTTTGGTGCATTCGGCGATAGAATACCATATTTTACACATCTGTAGAGCTTTCTACAGTAAGATTTTGTATGTCCAAGTTCTTGGTATCTGAAACATTGTACAATGTTATCAAACGTTCTGAGGGTGTCGATGGTAACTATGGTATTGTCAATAGAGCGAATAATATAAATGTCTTTATTGTTTTCACTCGAATCCAAGTCAACAAAGAACACAGATAACGGTTGTTTCGAGATCCGGCTGGGCACATTTCCTACGCTTCCTATGCTTCTTACGCTTCTTACTTGATGACGCAAACTTATTCATTTTGTTATTATATCTAATGTAACGGGGGAGAATAATGTAGCCTTTTGATTACTACAGTATACGCCCTGTCTTTCTTGAACGAGAACTTTTAAAGCGTTTTACAACTTTTCGAAAGGCATCAAATTTTTCTCATACAACGTAGCATATCTCGCCATTTTTTAAGGACGTGAAGCTAACTTCGCTAATTTCAATAACCTTGTCTAAGCTACTTATCATATTGTTAATGTTGTCTACGTTAGGAACAAATATATAGATGCTCGCTTATGAACAACTCGCTGCGGCGCAGTGTTGTGTCCACCATTCTTTTCATCATCAACAAGGGGCATTGAAACGATCTTGCGTTGCTGTAACAGTTGTTAAATGGTTCGGGACAGATCGAGAGGTGTTTGGACACCTCCTATTTTGTTCGAATTGAAAGTTTTTGTTCTTATATTTAAGAATTGCCGCTTTTGAATTGTCATGATTTCGAGTTTTTTTTTTTTTTTGTATTTTCTTTTTATTTAATTTTTGGATTTTACATCACTCAAACAACAATTGCGATCAAGACTCTCTCTTTCTTAAGATGAAACTTTTGAAAAAATGCAATTATTGCGGCGGCAACGAAAAAGCACACATTTGTCGAATAATCGAATCGTGAATATCAAAAATGTAAAAAATTAAAATTAAAAAAATAAAAATTATTGAAGTTATGCTGCTTGCAGTTTCCAAATATCATGTTTCGTGAAAAACGCTTTCCAAACCTTGGAATATAATGGTGTTTTATAACAATAAATTTTCTAGTATTTTTTTCTATTAGCCTGCAATTCCGGGACTATATTCTTAAATATTCTCACTCAGTTTCTTTCCTCGATGATTTTTTGCTCTAGAGCGCCTCTTTGGGTGCATTTGTTAAACACAGAATCGCATCTTTTACATATCGTGAAAGGACAAAGTAAAAGACATGAAAATTTATAATTCTTTATTCTGTATTTTGGAATCAACCTCAAAAAGTTCATTGCAAACTTATAATTTCTTCATAGAATTATTGAAAGCTTTGTTATCACTTTCACCCTCAGTGCAGGTCGTCTCAATGCAGCTACGTTAACTTCCTAAAGATATCTCTCAGTGTGTTAGAGAATTTAGAAATGAAATGCTAAAATAATAGACTATAACTTCTTAGCAAAGATAAGATAATGGCATAAGCAGTCATTTTCGAATAGTTAATGCATTTTTTTTTAACAAATAGTCAAGAACAAATTGGATTTCTGAAAAATGTACAATGGACGTTATCTCTTAAGCAAAAAGTTTTATTCTACCTACTTTTATTTATTTACTTTTTCAATTACTAATTAAGGATAAACTTTCAAGTAATACTAAAATGATTTGTCTCATTTTAATTTTTTTGTTTGTTATGTATTTTTATATCTCGGCTGCCTATAAGCATATAAAATAAATTGCTTTATAAAAACCATTAAGTGCAGGTAATAAATTTAACGGTAAAAAGAATTCATTCATATATGCATTATATAGATTATAAAATATAAAAAAATAATCTTTTCCTTTCCTCCCTCCCCCCTGTGCTTGCCGTCCTCGACCATCTCGCACACTCAGTTTGAAGTGTGTAAACGGAAATGGTTAAAAAATCGCTTTTGTTATGTGTTGCAAATTGAACATAAAGTTGTAATAATATTAATTTTAGTGATTATATTTTTTTCGTAAACCCAGTTATAAATCAGTTCAACTCAAAGAGAAACAGTAGGAGAAACAGTAAGAATGAAAAGAAAGAATTGCATACACTCTCACAGAAATGTCATCGCGTGTTTTATAGCGATTTTCCCGCGCATTGATTATAGACTGTTTTCATTTTGCGATTCTTTTATTTGTCGTTGTTGTTGCTGTTTCTTTTTTTCTCTCTCTCTCCACTTCAGTTTATAACAATAATATGTTGGTGTTTTTTTTTTTCCTATGTTTTTCATCCAAAAGATAATCATAATAATTACCTGTAAAAATAGCCGCTGCATAGTCATTTGCTGCACGATTTTTGTGTGCAAAGGCAATGCTTTAGTACCCATGATGCAATTTGAGAACAAAACCAAACTTCCGGTCGTGTTCGAGAGAATAGATTACTATATATATGTGCGTTGCAATTAATGCAGTCACACCATGGTGACAAGCCGCGGTGGTATTTCGTCAAACACAACCAATCGTGCAGAATGACAAATAATGCAAAAAGCATTCACTTACACACACAAGCGCAGACAAATAATTTAGCTTTCATAACTTGTCATTGTTATCCTCTGGTTGGTTGAAAAGTATATAATGTTCAACCAATTTTTCATTTTATTTTCAGTTTCATTTTAGCTTTTTTTTTTTCTGAGCAGATTTTTCAATGAACGATGAATTCATTGCATACATACATACATATATATATATATATATATATATATTTTTTTTTATGTATATTTTTTTGTTGTTTTCGCTACACAGAGACGTGTTCTTTGTCCATAATAAAAAGCGAATTTTCTTAGCTTTTTATATATACTTGCATTACCAGTATATACAGGCATCGCTTAGTTTGATTTGGGAATTAATTTTTTTAGTTTTAATAATTACGCTCCTGCCCTAATGACGGCCATGTTTGGATTTCAGTAATCAGCTGTTTAGGTTCCCATTGCTGCAACTATTCATTCATTTATTTGCTCATTCATATATTTGTATCCAGCCGGGGCGTATCATGTGCGTTTGTCTGCCTGCATGTCTCTTCATCTGTTCGTCTGTCTGTTTGTCTATTCATCTCTCATAGCTTTCCTAAAAACTCGATTTATGATTGTGATTTTTTTGTTTCTATTTCCACATGGGCGCTCAACTGAAAATTTGTTTCCAGCATATATATATATATATATATATATATATATATATATATATATATATATATAATATATATATATATCAGATTGTTTTGTTTCACTGTTTAATGTTATTGTTTCAGTTCTTATAGTTGTAGTTGTTGTTAAGACTGTGCATGAAAAATTTTGCACCACTTGCAGTTTTCAATTGCGTTGTTTCCCCCATAGTAGTAGCATTGCCCTGCTTAACTCCTATTAAAGTATATAATCAGCTTGTCAGCTTGTTTGTAACTTATGAAAATTAATATAAATTAATTTAGCCTCTGTCTGTTTATATGTTCATTGCCTTAAATTAGTGAAACGTTTTAAAAAAGTTTGACACAGTTGGCCTATTAAAAATCCTCTGAAAATATGAATAAAAATCGGAAGAAGAATTGCTTGCCTCGTTGCAATAAAATCAGAATTCGAATTCAATTTAAATGAATATGTACTCATGTTCACGGTTAATCTTTAAGGAGATCAAAGATTACGGATGTTAGCACCTCCACAGGGGTAGGTGGAGTGGTAAGCGTAATGGCAATTCGATTCAACTTCAATGTAAATATGTTTTACTCTTTTCTTTTTGCAATTATTTTAATTGTAATCATTTTTACATGGGAAATGATGAGCGTACAAACAACTCCCTCTACTTTTTGCTTATAGTGCACAGCACAATGCTATTATGGCGCGTAGAACACAAACAAAAACAAATAGATCTACGGTATATGTAGTCGTCAGTTAGAAAGGTAATCAAAATGAATTACAACAAACTTAACGTAGACAAGTGCAACCAATTAATTTTTAGTATTTTTTGCATGATATACAACAGTCAAAAACAAGAAAAAAGAAAAATAAATTCGACGGACGGACAATCGTTGCAAGAAAAGAAAAGTTCATTAATTTTGTAGCCTCCACATACAAATGTCTGGAGGGTTAACATACGATTTGCACAATTAAAATAAAAAAAAAAAAAAAAGGCTACTAAACCTAGCATTAAACCGATTTGGAAAATTCCTCAAGTGTTTGTATTGT
Source organism: Glossina brevipalpis (assembly GCA_000671755.1). Lineage (NCBI taxonomy): Eukaryota > Metazoa > Arthropoda > Insecta > Diptera > Glossinidae > Glossina > Glossina brevipalpis. Next base: position 935,970 of record KK351012.1, read on the forward strand.
GTATACAATTAGTCTTGATTCAATCCTCCGTTATTTTACTTCTAATGACAACGAAAGCAAGTAGTGCGTTATACGCATGCCTTTGAAAGTGGAGTTACAGTTCCTTTCGTATTGGAGCCAATAGGTTTGAATCTATGCTATTTGAATCTCTGAGCTCCCCCACAAAGAAACAGAGACATCTAGTTTTGTTGTCATCGTGGATCCCAGAAGAATTTTATTTTTTCAATTTATTTTTTTTGCTTTTAGCGTATAAAGGAGCAAGTGAAATGTCACGTTTTGAAATTGTTTTCAAAATGATAACTCACTTACATCAATCTGACAAGTGTGGGAAGGGAACGCAAAATTTTTTTTTCCTTTTGTGCTCTTATTGAGGTATTCGTTTCTGCCTTTCAGCCGCATAGAAAATTACTAAAATACTAACATGTAATCAAAGTTGAGATTACAGTTATGAGAATATATAAATATTTCAAGTTATTTTTTCATTAATTAAAACTCTTGTAGTCTTTCAAGTTATATTTCTAAGTTAAACTTAGGTAAAGAACACCTGAAGTAAATATAACATTCAATTTTCTTAAATTAATTCAGTTAATAACCTGTACATATAAATATGAGGTTCTTTCAACAAGGGCTGTCGTTTTATATTTCATGTCATTTTTAATCTATTAACACACAACTGTTATTACGATTATGTTTGACAAAAAAAAAAGAAGAAAAATTAGAATGTTTTCAGATTCATTCGCTATGCGTTCGCTATACATTGACTGCCTGCTGCAAATGCATAAAAAAGATTGTGATTTTGTTATACTGAGTGCTGGGGCCATGTGCGTAAAAAAAAATAGAACTGTCGCATCGGGAGCTCCGAAGACATACCTTCAAAACGCAATGAGTAACAGTTGTAGAAATAAAAAAAATAGAATAGAAAAATAGAACTGTCGCATCGGGAGCTCCGAAGACATACCTTCAAAACGCAAGGAGTAACAGTTGTAGGCCTTCCTTTAGACTTCCTTTAGGTGAAATTGTGGCAAATTTATCGAGAATGCTACTTGTTCGATTGTTACCTCGTTGTTTAACTCTAATTCGACTGAGACTGATGCGATGGACGTCTTTGATTTGACGTCTTTTTTTCAACAAATTTTTGCCCCTATAGGATTTACTGAGTTTATTTAATATAATGTTAAAAACGTGTTTCTTATGTGACTAGTAAATATTTGAACGAAAAAGTGCCATTTTCGACCAAATTAAGGCGACAAATTTTTGATATAAATAAATAAATAACAAATAAATGTATCTCGCTTTCAAATGTTATTTTGAAGACATTGTTAAAAAATCGAATGGAAAGAACTAAATGTTTTGAAAAATTGTGCCAAGCGAAAAACGCGTTTAAAATTTAGAAACGTGTTGTAAGGACGCTTTTATACCCACCGCCGGAGGTGAGAGGGGTATATTTCGTTTTGTCATTTTGTTTCTAACTCCCAAAACGGAACTTCGGAGACTCCACAAAGTACATATATATTCTTGCTCAGCATCAAATTTAGAATTGATTTAAACATGCCCATCTGTCTATCTGTCTGTCATTCCTTCTGTGGTAAATATTCTAGTAGCCGCAAAAATGAAGATATCGGCTTCAAATTTGGCAGAAACATTGGGAGTTCTTTCACGTATATTACTATCGAAAATGAATCAAGCCAATCATTGGCCACGCCGACAATATAAAATGTAGTGAAAACACATCTGTTTTCTGGCCGTATTCCACGGTATTCTATAGCTGGCTGCGTTCCAAGATATTACATAAAAATAAAAAAAAACTGCCACTCCCACCCATTAGAATTTAGTTTTTCCTCTCTTCTTTAAAATAGATAGTTGTTAATTTTAATAAATTTTGTATTTAATTTCACCGCTAATCTGCAATTGCAGCACCATGCAATTACCTTCCATGTTCAAATATTCTTCCTCATTTTCTTTCACCGAAGATATTAAGTTAGAGCGTCCTATTTTTGTCGCATTTATCAAATACAGAACCTTACGTTTTAATTTAAATGCTGCGAAATGATAAAGTGGAAGGCGTTGTGTAGCCGAATTCACAATTAACACCGAAATCTTCATCTCAAAGTTTTAATTTCTTAGTAGAAGCAGTGATACCTTTCGAACCACTCTCAGACTGACATCCATTTAACCAGTCATCTTCTTTGACAGATCTCAATTCTGATTGATATTAGTTAGCATTACTTTGCTTTAGATCAATGCTACTTGTGCTTCATGTTGCATCGAAAGAACTGATTTCGCTCATATGTTTTGTAAAAACTTGTTCATTTTCATCTGCAGTAATCAAGTACTCTTTGATTATATGAATGTACTTGTTTATTATTTGAATGTATACGTAGAAAACAGTATAATCCCTCTTTCTATCTCCATATCCTCCATATTTAATTTAGAATCATTACCCTTAGCTTATCTACTCTCCATGTGCTTTTACTTTATATTCAGAAAAAGATTATCCGCTACCGTACCCGTTTTGAATATAAAAAAGTTTTGACTGCACCACATTTCATTGTGATTGAAAACAAAGGTGTGTGTGCCAAATCTTAGTATGATTCGATGTATAGAAGTGCCCGAAATATCGATTGAAAGTTTCGATGTTGATGGAAAAGAAGGTTAAATAAAAACTTATAAACATCACATGTTGTCATCTTCATATTTATTTAATTTTATAAAAGATGGGAATGCTCTTAAAGAGATTTCTTAAAATATTTGTCGCAGTTTTTTAAATTCATTCAAGTTTTCTTCTAATTTACAGCTTAGCAGATTTACTTTTGTAGAAATGGAGCAGTTATTTAGTTATTTGCGTGTCATACTAGTTGTTCATTATTTTGTTCGTTTTTCTAACTTATTAAAATTTCTTTATGGACCGACCCGTTCTGTAAGCGCTTCAAAAAGATTGCTTGCATTAAATGAATCCCTGCTGAGAAATTATTGTCTGACCTCTTGCCTAATGATTTCTGACTTCTATAACGCAATAATGTGTATGTCTTTAAAGAGTGATCATGATTATTTCAAAGCACCTACAAACAAAAATACGGTGAAGTAGAATCTCAAGACAAGAGCTAAGTCGATTTGAGGCTGAGACTGATTCGAGTTTGAGCGAGGACGTCTATCAAGAAATTGCAAGAAACTAGGAGTCCAGGATGAAGTGTTTGAATTTGACTATGAATTCGGCTACAAAATCGTACACTTTTGTGCAAAAGAGATGCGTCCTAGCATGAAGTCATCAAGGAAAGAGAACGAAGAGGATTATCTGAATTTGGAAGGGATGCTTTGTGGTTCTAGAAAAAAAAAATAAAACAAGTAAGAAAGTTATATTTGGCTGCCTTCACCTTTGGTGGTAGGTATAAAAAAAGTATTATTTTGAAAAAACATATCTATAGCTACTATCAGAAATTTAAACACATTTTTCTGGAAACATGATTTTTGAAAACGGCACGCAACATAATTCAAAAATTTGTCATTTTTCTAAAAAATGATAGAATTTTATTGACAAGTTAACCTAAATAGTTTTATTAATTGTTTTTATTCAAACACACAGAAATGCAGATTAAATTATTTATTTTTTTTTTAAATTCATATTTTTAGTAGTTATGCTAGAAGTCGCAGAGCTTCTTGAGCTGAAGATATCTTACTCATCAATAAACCTAATAATCTCTTTAAATATTTTTCTTGTGTCCATCTTCCCCTCTATCCAAAAAATCAAAACAAAAAAAACTCTTTTTTTACCCTGTTACAGAGGCCTTATCTCTTATATTAAATTGATAACAAATTTATCAAGATAATGAGTTACAAAAAAAATGATGGTTGATTGAGAGAGAGAGAGAGAATTACATTAACCGAAGATCGGCCGGCAAAATCAAACGACAAAATCCACTATTTAGATAGATTGTTATTTGGAATTGTTATTTTATGTGAATCTTATTTACTTCTTTTTTTTTTTTTTTTTTTTTTTTTTTTGGTACAACACCGTTTAACTCAAAATCTGGTTTGCTTTCATACCTAGAACTTTAGCAGTTATTTGATTCTATTTCGATTGTAAATGGATATTGAAGGTTACTCATTAAATTTTGTATAAATTAAGTAAAACCAAATCATTGATAGATTTAAAAGCTTTTAAAAGTATTCCGAACACTAAACCTATCTATAGGATAAAGGATTTAAGTTAATTTTGCAAAAAAAGTCTAACACATATAATCAAGAGAAAATTAATAACAATATTATCAATAACGATGTTTCTTAAGACTTAAATGATATGTTACTAAAAAAAAAACGTAATGAAAAAATTCATGAAATTCGAAATACGAATAAATAGCTGAGTAATGTTATGTCAAATGTTCACCTGTCCGCGTTTTTGTTCGAAAATGATGTTACAAACCCTCTGAATTTCGATTATTAATTCTTGGTTTTACGAAGAAAATAATCAATTGATTTCTAAAATGCTGTTTCTTCGATAGGTTATAATAGTTTTCAATTAAAGGAAAATGCTAACGTGAATTTATGGCAATACGGTTAATCACCATTCCGTGTTCAAGTTACTCCAAATATATATTCTCGCATTATTCTCGTTCGCTTCATTTATCCTGTGCAGGCATAAAGATGCTTATCGTTGGCAAATGAGAAAAAAAAAATAGTTAGGGATAGAGTAGATAGTAAAGGAATTTGTGCACCTTGTTCTTCATATTCAGTGATAGTGACGGTGGTGGCGATAAAAGAAGGATATTTTAACGTTTCATAAACATCAAGGGCTCCGTTACACAATTTCAATTGTTAACCGTTTTTAATTTGCTGATACCGGTTTTTTTTTTCTTTTTTGTAACACTATTGTTGTTTAGTTTTTTTTTTTTTTTCTCTTTTTCTTTTTCATTATACATAGATGGAAGTACATTGCACCGTTTTTACATGCTAATGACACGCCAGCGTGAACTTGACCGTGGCTATCTTACCGCCAGATCTTTAATACGGCATACAAGGCGATATAGGTATACACGGTTAAAATAGCGCAAAAATATACAAACATAGTGAAATTAATATCACTTGCATTTGGTCTACTGTGTGGCATTCATGGCTAAACTGATGTTTGGCTGCAATTTGTAGTTGCGAAGCGGGAAAACTGAGCAGTACATATATGCGAGTGTTGTAAAATGGTCATTACCACCAGCAGACTTATTAAATTTATTATGCCACTGTGAGAGAGCGACTTGACGGCTGATTTTTTTATTTTATTTTTTTTTTTTTATATTTTATAGAACGCTTCAGTAACCAGACAAACAGTGACCAAAGTTACGAATTGAGTTTTGTTGGTTTGTTATTTTGCTGGTACCGCAAGGCATCATCGTTTTCTTTCTTTTAAAGCCATAACATTTCTTTAGTTACGCTTAATGATTTTCATAAGAAGCCAGACTTCCAAAATGAATATTTTCACTATGTATTGCATTTGAGAATCATAGGAGCGCATATAAAATAAACGCATGTAGCTCTGCTTTGTCATCGACTCAACATTAAATCAATTCGGTTGATTCTTAATTGTCTTAAAAAATTATTACTAAAGTCAAAATTTGTGTGTCGAAATCTAGAAAATGATAGTGCGCCGACCAAAGAAAATTCTGTTGGATAAGCTGTGCAGACACCTTTACCCAAGAAAATTCGCTGCTTCAGTTTTGAATTTGAACAATTTCTTTAACAATTAGTCAAAAAGGCTTCAGAATATCGATTCGATTAATTCATCGACCAAGCTTTTGCGTGCAACTAATGCGTTTTATTTACTATGTAGATACGCCTCTGATTTTTAGAATATCTTTGACCGTTTACTTTCGCAGTCATCTAAACTAAGTTCATTGAAACGTATTTAACATCATCCGCGGGTATTATATATGCTGGGCATTTTTTCGATATTTTTTAAATCGCTTTGGACTTATTTTTCTTTTCTGCTAATTTTCCGTTTTTTTTTTGTTTTCGCTTCTATATACAAAGGTTCGGATTTCAAAAATTATGGTCGTGATCCACATAAATTATGCGGTTAGTTTCCATAGCAGGTATTTGTGGTTAAAAACAATTCTTTATCTATGAAATATCTATGTATACTTGGAAAATTTGTTTCCTAATTTTCATATCAGATTTCATGGTGAGGGATGAAAATGAATGATAGTAGCTTCTCTGGTTGCGGAAATGAATGTTACATGTAAAATGACCAACTGATTGTACTCTCCTTCCCAATGGAGGTGAGTAAAACACAAAAACAAAAAAAAAAAAAGTCTTTTACTATATACACTATCCCCGGAGATCTAATAATATCTTTGAGGTACATTGACTCATGCCAATACGTATCTCCATTTTCTTTCTATTGGTTAATAATTCATGAGATTAGCGGTTCTTAAAGTTCATTTTTTAGAAATGCAACACAAAGCAATTGTTAAATATCAATGAAAGCTTTAGGCTAAATCGTTTGTGAAAGAAGATCATTGGCCCAACAATATATGCACATGTGCACAAGACACAAACATACTTGCGCGCGTACATACATGCACGCATCGATGCAAACATGCATTTCCTGTGGTCAACCATTTTTTGGACCTCGCATTCAAAGAAAATCAAACAATCAATCACATATTCCAAAAAACGGGTCAGTAATGTGAAAAAAAATTAACTAAACAATATTATGACTAAGTAGTAAGCAATAATATTTAGATATTTTTGAAAGTTCCGCATTTAGCCTATTAATAATAAATCTAGATTAGAAAGTTACTACAAAATGTAAAATATATTTCATTCTTATTATTAAATCAACAATTACGCGCGCTGCGATCGCTAGGCCGGAGATCAGTCTTCTCATATGCGACAAATAACAATTGTAAGTTTTACACAATATTATTTCGCGAGATAATTCGTTTATAACTATATGGATAACACAGAAAAGATTAAGTCCTATAAAGTACTAGATCTCTTCTAGCAAGTGCCAATCAATGATATAAAAAACAAACAATTTTTTATATGATCAATCTTTTTTCCATTACTGTACTATATATACATATATACATATATATATATATATATACATTATATATATACATTATATATGTGTATATATATATATATATATATAAATATATATATATATACATTATATATATACATNATATATGTGTATATATATATATATATATATAAATATATATATATATACATTATATATATACATTATATATGTGTATATATATATATATATATATATATATATTTGAAGCACAACAATGAAATACAGAGCTCAAGTGAATTTTTTTTCAAGATATTCTTTTTCTTCATTCTTGATTTCTTGCTTCGGCTGGTTTGTTTTTGTAGAATTGTAAATTTTTCTTAATAGTGTTGACGTTTAGTTGTCAAACGAAGGCGAGGTGAACCAACTGCAAGCAAGGTAAATCCGCCACGTTCAATAGGACAGCGCGAGGTTAATGCAAAGTCTTATTGTATTTCATTAAAATATTTTATTTTTTTAATTTTCGTTATCGTTATAATTTCTGCCGTTGCTGGATGATACGTTATGCATATCAGGTTTTTTTTTTTTTTTTAAAGTAAAAGTGTCGATTTTCTTGTATATCAAAATCTATGAGAAAAAAAAAAGCTTAATTTAAATACATACATATTCTTGTCAAATAGATTATGATGATCTTGATATAATCACAAATGGGCACAAGTAACAATCGATTGCGATTGTCTTGTTCATTGCTACAGATGAAAGTCCGGATAGTGTAATAAATTTTCATATTGGATTTCGTATTAGAAGTCTTCTATAAGAAAATATTTACTTTAATCTATTAGATGAAATGAATTCTTTACGTAAATGAATATTATTTCTAATAATAGGCTAATAATAGCGCTTCCCTCTTTGTATATTATAATAATTAATATGACATATGTTCTAACAAAGGAGATTACCGAGTGATTTCAGTGACGGTATCTTTTCAGAAAATTCTTCTACAATAAAGACAAACGATATCATCTCTCCAATTCAACTGCTTCAAGCCTTCGCCTAATTTGCCCGTATATTTAGTATTGTTTTTGAGAATTAAAATTATTCTATAAAATAATCGTAAGTATAGAAATAAACATAAATCAATTCAAAATTTAATGCTGATATTGATATTCGTTAAATGTATATAACGGTACAAATTACGCATCGATGGTTGAACCAAAATATTTTTTACTCCCCATTGTTAACACTGTTTGGTACTACAGTAGAGAATGTATTTCCGTTGAAATCTTAACGTTATTTTGTTGCTTTTTCTAATATTATCGATTCATATATATGGGAGGTGCTTTGGAATTGGTCATAGAAGTAGCACTCAAAAAAAATATTCATGAAAGGAATTTTATTAAAAACTGTAGTGGGTAGAGGATCTAATTGAACTTTTGTTAACGATAAATTCTAGCTAATTTGTATATGGAACTAAAGCAGCCGTTTAAAATAGTCGCAATGGTCATTATGCCAGGAAAGGGGTTTGTAGTCTTATCAAATTAGTAGTAAGAGAATGATATTTATTTGCTGCAAATAAAAAATAAAATACTCACACCGAAATCAAGACAAACTACTACCAAAGGCAGTTGTCCCCAAAAAAAATGTAAAACAGCGACGAGGCAAAAATTAGTAAACTTGGATCGGATTGCAGAGCGTTTTTGTATCGTTCAGATCCTTAAGTACATAATTAAATTAAATATAAATAGAAAACCACTAAAGATAAACGAAATAGTATAATGGTCTAAATTGTTTTTTTTTTTTGGGTCGGACATATTTGAGGTATAGAGGGCAAAATGGCCATATAAAAAACTACAATGAATCCATGTATGCATGGCACTTCTTTTATTTTTTTTATTTTTTAGTTTTAGTGTACTTTTCTATTTTTTAAAATATCCTCTTGGATGACCTTTGTTTATCAGTGTAAAACGAAATCTGTTTTCTATAAAATACATCCAAAGGATGGATTCTAAATGCATTAATTACATCTTTGGACGTCAGGTATTCCTGTGCGGGCTAGTTTTTCTTGTGGATATAAATAAAAAATCATCAAATAAAACTAAGTAAGGATTATGTGGTGACAGTTTCAACGATTTAAAAATTAATAATTTATGCTAATTTGCTAAAATACGTAGTGCGACGAAGCAGACTAGTTTTGCGTTGTTTCTCGCATTTTAATTACTTTCCTTATTTCCTTCAAAGCAGTAGTTGTATTAGATTAGATTAAATTACAATCGACTGCTTTACTTACAGTCCTTGAAAGCCACTGTTCTCAGTGTCAGCTCAGTTTTTCAGTTTCCAACAGAAGAGTTCTTAATTTGTTCTGAGGTGTTTTCTGCATGAACGAGTTGTTTTGAGCTTGGTTTTGCGAGTATATCCGACAGTTTTTTATTTTGAGACAGATCCACCAAGTATAAAATGTATTACTTGCATTGCGAAAGCTTTTTCTTAAAACTTATGAAATCTTATGTACACACTTCTTTTCAACATTTAAATATTGTTGCAGCATTGAACCTTTTCTTATCATATATATATCTAAATGAGCTTAACGCTTACGATAAGTCATACGACGATATTTCTTTATCAATTCGTACTGCCGATGTTTATTACAGAATAACCGATTTTAAACGAATTTTTCGACATGAGTTCAACAGCAATTTATGATCTTAATTGCTTCTATTAGGCTGGCTCTTTGGAACGCCTCACTCGTAATCAGAATAAGATGATATATGTAGTTCTGTTGAGTATATCGAATTATCGCGATAAATTATCACGAAATTGTAAAATTAAGAAAATTAAAAATAAAAATATAATAATATAATAAAAATATATATATATAATATAATAAAAATATATATATATATATATATATAATGTAACAAATTATTGAAAACTACAAAAGTAAAAGTGAGAAAGTCAATGTATATATTGATGTTAATAAATACTGGAGTGTCTGAATAAATGAAAATATTAGCTTAGAGAATATAATTGTAATTTGGAGGAGCGTACTAAAGAAGAATAACGAAAAAAAATTTACATGACAACTAAAGAAATACTAATTGTGGCAAGCGATAAAAAAAAGAGTAGAAAAGTCAAGAAAATCATTTTTCGAAAAAAATTTATTTTATTAAGTTAGATATAAAAAAGGAGTTTTTCGAAAATTATTTTATTTTATTTTATTTTAAATTTTCAAATTTTATAGAAATATAATTATATTATTTAAAATTCTTTAATATAATTTTTGCAACATACAACTCTGATTTGTTTAAAATATTTCAACGTCAAGAAACGCAGTGAAACGCACTTAAACGCCAGGCAATCATAGAAAAACCAAGTTTGTGATAAAGAAAACAACGCCAGTTTTCATATATCATAGCCGCGAAAATAATACAACATTTCGAATTGTGCCGTTTTTACTCTTCGTTAACTCTTTTGTCGTTTTCCCCAACTTATTCAAAATGCAACAAATGCTCTTTGTTATATTGAAAAGTAGGCGTTCACATTTACTTTCCAGTGAGTACGAATGCTTTATTTTAAAAGTTATTCATAAGTAACTGGAAGGAGAAGCACAACTATGTAGTGCAAGCTGTCGTTAGAATGAATGCAAACTATTGAGTACGTATGGTATGATGGCTTTTGCTTACTTTCGTCATAAAGCGCCGAATCATTGAAGCTCTTGAAAAAGAGATGGCTATAAAACAAAATGGCTGCTGTCAGACGCCGGCTAACAATAGATGGCATTACTAGTGTTAGAAATGTCTTGGGGCAAAACGTATATAAAATTTAAAAATTTGCCGATATTTGTCTAACTTTGTCGTGATAAAGTTGCGCGGTATTTAAAAAAGAATAGAGGACTGTTATCGTCTGATTTGACTTGGGTTCGTTTCGTTCACTTTTCCCATTTTGACAAGCAGACGACCTATTTTTCGGGATAATGTGAATCTGTGCGGAAATAAAGCTTCATTTGGTTTAGTTTTGCTTTTCGTGATAACTGCTCCTTTGTTCTCTTTCCATGTTATACGATAAGCAGAAAAAAAAAAAAGGAAAACAAAATTTTTATTTCTTCTAGTATTTTACCGGATTTTTTTTTTTGTGCATTGCTTTTTTATATTGTTGAGCAACACTTGGTGTTGCTGTTGTTGCTGTTTTTCACCTGAATGAATTGCTTCTTTTTCCCAAGACTTGCGAGCAATTCTTGCATAGTATGCATGTCCTGTAAGCATTCATTTGCCAGCCCGCTTTCCGAGTTGTGCCAGGAGCATTTACGTATGTATGTCTTTTTTTATATATATATTTGACTTTTGTTTATTTTCTACTACTCGTGTTATCTACATGTATTAATATATATATATATATATATTTTCACATTGTGACTGCGTTTGTATAGTTTTGGACGGTGCATTGTTTATGTCTTTTGTCCGCCTGGGGCGTTTTAATATATATGGTTGCCATGTATATAATACCTTGAGTTTGTATCGGTGCCGATGCCAGTATGTGTGTGTGTGTGTGTGTGCGAGTGTGTGTGTTTTTCTTTTTTTATTGTTTTGTAAAATGGTCCGAATAATACGTTTGCATAGTTTTTGGATTTTATACTATGACTGCTGTTGCTGTTTCTGTCTTTGCTTATATTCCTGATTATAAGGTACTCAATTAGTACAGATAACTCATAATTATTTGGTTCACTGAAACCACTGACCATAGCAACATTTCGTTCTTTCGTAAGCAAAACGAAACACTACATAAGCCGACAAAAATCATTCTGCCGCCAAAAAATAAAAGAAAAAAAAAATACAGGTGTAATCTTAAACTAAGAGCGAGTTTCTTTCGTTTTTGTTTTATTTCCTTTTGCTTTAAGTATTTATTTATTTTTTCTTATTTATTGTCGAAATGCATGATATTTCGTTGAAAATTATAAGTGACTACGGTTTGCAGGAATTTATTTGTTTTCTTTTTCTTTCCTTTTCAGTGGGACGTAAGTGAGAATGCTTTCATCTCTGACAACAAATACTGGTATGCGTGACACAAGAAAATTGGTATTGGATTGGCATTGAAGCGCAATAGGTTATTGAATAAATTAAGGAATTTTATTTCATAACTTATTAACACTAACAAGAATGCATCGTTTTGTATATAAATCAACGTAGAAAAAGTAGATGTTTCTAAGCTTCAAAATGTTCAAGATTTTTTTAATATTTGATGTTCAATGGTTTGACAATGATAATGCAATTTATCATGTTTACAGCTAGGTTTTTCGCACAAATATGTCAAAGGTTTTTCGACTAACGTTAGGAAACAATAGTTCACCAAGAAGTTAATTTGAGAGCTATCCATGTAGGGAATTTAACGTGCTCAGGATGTCTTCTATATTATATTTTATTTTAATATATTGTTTCAAAAGGATTAGTCCAAGAGATTATCACTTTAAAGTCAAAATGCATTTTTTATTTTTTTAAGATACGTCCGTACTTATGATCAAAGACGTCGAAAAGCTTTTGCACAAGGTTCTAGGATTATTTAGAAGATGTCTATATATAGTTCAAATCTGAAGCAACAAAAAATTAAAAATGCTTGTGTTCGAATCATTTTTTACAAAAAAAAAAAAAAAAAAAATTGCTAAAATTTCAAAAAAGTTATTTTTAAAGCTAAATGAATTTTGTCATATAATTAATATGTGACCGAATTTTCTGTGTAAGGTAAGGATCTTGTTCAATTATGTAATAAATATTAAAGCGCTGTTTGCACCACAATGTGCACTGGCATGTCAGAAGTTTTATAATATATATGTTTATATATATATAAATGTATATATACCGAACATAATTTATCTAAAAAATAAATATAAAAAATAAGAAAAAATTTTTTTTATTATATATTAAATGACTTAAAATATTAATCTCGAGCAGGTAAAAATTCGTAGATTTGTTAATCAGCAAACAAAAACATTAATACTGTCCCTTAATGTTTAACTTAATACATTTAAAAATTTGTTATATTAAACAAGCTTAATATTTAGTAACTGCAGGTAAACCTATATAAAGATATAGGGAATAGTTGTCTATATAGTTAGACTATATTCGTTTTTTTTTAAATAAAATGTTATGCTGAAACTCGGTATTTCGATGAACGGATAGATGAACATGAATAAATCGAATCCACTGTTCGCTGCAGCGAGTATTCTATATATAGTCCATATATATATATTTTCGACTGTCCATAATATCATAATTTTTGGGACTGTCCATGTATCCTCTAACTTGAATATAATCGCGGCATTAGCAATCAATTTTTTGTCTTTCTGCTTTGAAGTGACATTTTATACGTTGTTTTTGTGGTACTGTTATGAATTAAAAAGAAGCCAAAACTTCTAATAAATATATCGTTTAATCTATTTCATTTTAACTTTAAAAGCAAACTTTTGGACCTTAGCTACCGGATTAGATAGTCACAGATATCGAAAGCAGGTGGTTCAATTTCTTTCACGTTTTCATTGCTTCTTTAACTAATCCAGCAAAAATAGGGTATTATCACAAAGAAAATGTAAACATACAAGGATTTTAAAATAATAGCTTTATAGACGTAAATAAAAAACCAAAGTGCATTGTGAAAAAAAAAAAACTTGTAAGCCACCATCACCGCTCATACACAATCTTTGCACTTTATACTATTTTAAATTGAATATATTATTAAAATCAAACAACTACTATACTATATAGTTACGCTTGATTTGGGACGAATTGTAGATAACCCTATATAGATAATTGCAATTCTTCTTCGATTAATTACAGTAATCTTTAGTTGTTTTGGGCAATTATCATATTAAGCTTTAACTATATTTGCACTAAGTTTGCATGAATATCCGATATATCTTACATGCAGTACACCATTATATTGAATTTAATTTTCTCTGCTTTTTTCTCACTTGTTCAGCTTTTATCAATCACTGATGAGATCAAGGGCAAATCACTCTTATTTTCAAGTTATTTTGTTATTAATAATAAGAATATTTCATAAACAAATTTCATCTGATTAGACAATTTTCTACGATCAGGAAATTTCAGAGAAAGACAAATGGTTTTATAGATTGGAACTGTGAGACTTCTGTGTAGAAAGATAAATCTCATCCATCCCTGTCCATTAATATTGTCCTTAAGCATTAAGAAACTGTCGTTAAACGCCGGACATAGACTTTTTAATATTTATCTAAAGGAGAATTTTTGTATTCTCATCTGCTAAAGGGGGAATGTGAAAGTATATTAAGGTTTTAAATGATCTTAGCTAAAGTAAGTGTTTGTGATTAAGAGTGTATCTAAGACTGCGCATAATAAGAGTGCGTATCCTTTTAGGAACATAAAAAAAAAAAAGAAATGATGATCAAAAAATTTGTAGATGACATACAAATATATAAGCCAATCAACAAGCAGTCAGACAACTAAAAACAATTTAGACGTATTGACGAGCATAAGTATTCGATGTAGTTAATGGCGCGACTTAGGATTTTGTATTAACGGAAAATATGTGGCTTCTAAGCGTTTTCTTAAGTCAGTTTCACATCTAATACACAGTAGAAAAATGACGTTAAGCAACGTTCTCCGTTTGTTAGAAAAGAGACTGAGAGAATTTCATTTTTTTATACAAAACTACGCAACAGTCATATTTCGTTACCAACCTGCAGTTTAAATTAGTATATCCTCTGTGTATATGCTTTGGGTAGTTTAATAAGAAAATAAAATAAATAAATAAATAAAAAAAAGGAAAAAAAAAACAGAAAAACAGAAAAAGCTAAACAAAAAGAAAAGCCAAACAGTAAAACTGAAGTGAACCAAACAGTCGAGAACACAATATTCAAGCAAACAGAATGGAAATAATATATATATATATATATATATATATATATATATATATATATATGTATATATACAAAAATAAACAAATAAAATAAAATAAAAAAAAAAGCCAAAAACAAAAAATAAACCTTTAGTTTGACTTTGGGGCATGAATATGCATATAGTCTACATTTTAAAGCGTAAAACATAAAAATAAAATAACAGCAACAATAACAACAACAAGAAAAACGACGCGCATATTAACAAACATATAAAGTACAAAACGAAGAAGAAAGCAAAAAAAGGAATGAAAGAAAATAATTTTAATACAACAAATATAACAAAAGACAACAATGGCAAAAGACATTAAAGCCAGAGCAGAGCGACAGAAATATTTCATATAAAACGATGCGATATCTTACACATACAGATAACAACGAAGCGATAACGGCACGTATATAAAATCAGAAAATATTACAAAAAGTAATAGAAATCCGAAAAAAAATGTTCTTCTCAAAAATTCTTAGACTTTAAGAATGTATTTGCAACAAAGTATTTAGGATATGTAAACAAATTTAAGCATTATTTTCTATATATTGGCAGAAATATCCACACACACACGCCCATATATATATACACACACATATATATATATATTTGTATATATACGCATTTGCACATTCAAATATATTTACATGGGTGTTTGAAAGGATTTGTAATCGCAAGAGTTTGTGTTGTGCGGTGCTGATGATACTGCTGATGATGTTGATGAAGACGACAATAATTTAAACATTGTTACATTAATGAAAGCTTTGCTTTTCATTTGTGGATGATGTCGGGCGTTTGTTCATCAGACGACATAAGTGCACACACGCACATATATATTTATAATACACACACACACACACACACACACATTATTCATATATGTACAGTATATGTCTATTCTGGAAACAACATAATGATGATTTTTCACTAAAACTGATGGACGCAAACGAGACCACTTATTTCTAGAGACAAATGATATCATATGTACATAAAGCATGTATTGAAAGTACAAACATGCCCACATACACACGTATACCATGCTACATATGCTTTTGCTATTTTGTCATAAAAGATTGTCTGTTTATTTGTTTGTGAGTGCGTGTGCGCTATGTCTATTTGTGTGTGTGTATGTATTTGTATGTATACTGTCTGTCACTTTGTTTTTGAATGTTTCACGCAAAAAAGAGAGTTTGCATAACGAAATTTGCATAATTTTACTGTGAGTTTTACGTATAAACGGACATTGAAAATGTATTTTTGTTCATTTACCAAAGTTTTCTAAAATCAGCCGCTTATACACATCTTCATATATACAACACAAATACGTACAACTTGTTGTTGATCTATTGAGAGTATATATATATATATATATGTTTTGAGAGTATATATATATATGTTTGTGTATATATATATATATCCAATTGCATATATGCGAGGGTGTAGAGATGATGACTCTACAGCCGCAATCATGGATTTATGACTAGCAGCGTTCACTTCAGCGTTCATTATTGCATTTGTATGTAGGAAAAATCAAGAAAAATAAAAATGAAAGTAATTTTTTTAATTTATATAGAAGAAAAATGGATTTTATGGTTCCTATTGTATTGCACTTGATCACAAACAAAAAAAGCATCCATTGGGTCTATGAATTTACTTCTAATATTCGAAACTATAGGAAGGTTTTTGTCACAGTCCGGGGAGTGACCTATCAAATATGAACAAGTAAGAAATTTATATTCCAAATCTTTTATACCCGCCACCTTTATCTTAAAAAAAGGGGGTTAGGACTAAATTTTAATAGGTGGGCATGACAATTTTTTTTCTATTTTTATGGAATACCGTTGAACGCAACCAGCTATGGAATACCGTGGAAAACAGTCAGAAAATAAACGTGCTTTCAGCTTATACGGTACGCGTGGCCTGTGATCGATTTAGACCATTTTCAATAGCACCGCATGTGAAAGAAACTCCAATGTCTCCGCTATATTTGGAGCCGATATCTTCATATTTGCCGCTAGGATAGTGTTTACCACAGACATTACACAGACGGAGAAAAGGACAGACGGACATGTTCAAATCGATTCTAAATGTGAACCTGATTAAGAATACATATACTTTGTGAGGCTAAGAAGTTACCTTCTGGGCATTAGAAACGAAGTGACCAAACGAACATACTTCTCAACTTAGTTGGGGGGCATAAAAATATAGAAAATTATTTTCAATATCTTATCGCTGGAGATTTCCATCTCTTTCAGTTGCCCTTAAAAATACTTTGTTAATCATCGATTTAATTTGTAATTCATTTAATTACAATTAATAAATTCGAGTACCATTACCGACACTTGCGTGCAGTAGCAATACTTCTGCGTCAATGTTTTTTTTTTGGGTCTACCTTCGGTAGCGATGGGTGTCCAAGACTTTTCTCAAAACGAGTGCACACAACTTTGTACAGTCTTTTAATACCCACCACTGAAGGATGGAGATATATATATATTTTGTCGTTTTGTTTGCATCACCTAGAAGAATGTATTTATATTCTTGATCAGCATAAAATTTGGAGTCAATTGAAGCATCTCAGTCTGTCCACCTGTCCATTTGTTCGACTTTGTAGTGTTCGTGGTAAACACCAGGTAAACACTGGCCGAGAAGATAAAGATATCGGCTCCCAATTTGTAAGGATCATTGGTAGCTCTTGCATGCAGGTTGGTACTGAAAATGGGTCAATTCGGTTACAGGGGGATACCCATTGCACAACTGTAAACTGTTAGCACCTCTGCTTTTAAGAAAAAATAGGTCAGAAAATTATATTCGTCTGTGCAGTATCTTTTATATCGACCACCTTTCTCTTAGAAAAAGATAAAAAATAAACTGCATTTTGATAGGTGGACTTGGTAGATTTTTTCCATTTTGAGCAAGACACTCAGAACACAGACGTGTTTTTTGCTTATTGCTCATAAATCATAGCAAACAGGTCGGTTAAAATTTCCATATTTATTGAGCTGGCTTTCTTCGAGTATCGGTACAAAAATGCAAAGGATCGACCACGTCCAATCGATATAATAAAGTATTGGAGTTTAATTTATTTGTGGAAGCGTTTGTAGCATAAAGAACGAAAGTTCAGAAATCCCATAAAATGCATATAGTCTTGATCAGTATCAAATTCGGAACGCACATAGACGTATGCGTCCGTTCGTCTGTCCATCTGTCTGCCTGCTTATGAGTGTAACGTCTGCGGTAACCAGTTTCCCGGTCACAAAAATCAAGATACCTGGATGAAATTTGATGAAAATATTGAAAATTCTTTCACATACGTTGGTGTTGAAAATAGACCAAATCCGTCACAAGTTGTATTTACGTGATAACATAAGTCGAAAACACTTCCATTTTGTGGGTGTTTTTTGCTCACTTTTTATAGGCCGCACAATAAAAATTTCTACGATGTTCCATAAAAATAGAAAAAATCTGACACACCCACCTATAAAAATGTAGTTTTGTTTACCTTCTTTGAAGAGAACGGTGGTATAAAAGGTACAAAAGATTCGACATAACCGAAAATAATTTTCTTGCTTGTTCAAATTCTATTGGCGATTTTTTTTGCTTAGCCTGCTTGCTGGCTTGCTTCCTTTCCTGCCATAATATATTCTACAAATTTTACGTCATAAACTGTAGTTTATTATTTTTTCAACATTTCTTTTCTATGTTATTACAGTTATTAAATGAATTATTAGGACTATGAAAGAGAATCAGAACTAAGTATGAACTATCATGTAAAACAACACAATGCTGTTAGTCCTGTTTGACGCTTTCTCCTCTCACCCTCTTCTCGCGGTATTAATAGCAGTTATTTTTATAGCATTCCATCTTAGTCCAAGAAAGCAGAAATATAATCGTTCCTTGTGTGAGGAGAAATGTAAAAAAAAAAGTGTTTTATGTTGAAAAAACGCGGCAAACGTGAAAGATTCTTTCATGTTGTTTAATGGAGAGTTTATTAGTATATGAGTTAAGCAGTAAATTCTTTCAATATTGTAGCAGGTTAATAAATGTAATAACAATGAAATTAATCTTATTTTAGCTTCAAATTTCAATGAATCTAGCTAAGCATTGAATGTATGAATTTTAATTTTAATTCCTTCAAGGTCAATATATTTTAGACTATCTGTTGTTTAAATTTGCTGCCGTACTGTGGGCTACAACAAAATTGTCTTGATCAGTTTAGCGGATTGCATTTATACAATCATGTCTACCTTAAGGTTATTTCAAGTTCAAAATTGTTAGAACTAATAAAAATATTCGCCGATATTGAACTCAAAAGTGAGATTAAAAATTTATCAAAAATTGATAAAAAATTATTTTCGCTTCAGAAGGCTTCTGGATTGTTAGGTGACAACTTTCTTTTGTTTAGTTAAAATTTGTGTAATATTTTAAAGAATTACGACTGCTTACTTTAAATTTAAATGCCCCTCTCATTCACAATCTTATACAAACACACATATTGAGAATAACACAAATTTAACAAAATTTTGATAAATGTTTTTACTCAACTTTCGTATATATATAGACATTGAAGCAATTTGAAGTTGATTTGCGTCGACAATTCAGCATTTATGCAAATTTACACATACTTACATAAAAATAGCTCTGAATTTGTACAAAGAGCTTTAATAGGGTTGCACAAACGCAACCATACTCCCCATCGCCCACCCCCTACGCACACAAACACACAGATACACGCATGTATGTATGCAAACACAGAAGAAATATGCATCCTAACATTGCATAAAACACCACTACATACACACATACTCTCAAGCAGTCCGAGAGTAAACAAGGAAGAAATTTATATTCGGCTGTGTCGAATCTTTTATACCCACCACCTTTATCTTAAACAAGCAAAAAAATTATATATGGCTGTGCCGAATTTTCTATACCCACCACCTTCAACTTAAAAAACGAGGGAAAAACTCAACTTTAATAGTTGGGCGTGGCAGTTTCTTTCTTTTTTTATGGAATACCTCGGAATACAGCCATCTATGAAAAACCGTGGAAAACAGACATGCTGTCAGCTTATAATATAAGCGTGGCCTATGACCGATTTGGTCTATTTTAAATAGTAACGTGTGTGAAAGAACTTTCAATGTTTCTACCAAATTTAAAACCGATATCTCCATTTTTGCGATCAGGAGAATGTTTACCACAGATATTATACAGACGCACAGACGGACAGATGGACGTGCTTAAATCGTTTGTAAATTTACTGCTGATCTAGAATATGTATACTTAGTCGGGTTCTCTGAAGCTTCCTTATGGGTGCTGCAAACAAAATGACAAAATGAATATGCACCTCTTTCTTCGGTGTAGGGTATAAAAATTGGTGTAAATGCGGTTTTGTTAACATATTTTTACTGTCAGTTACTGCCACCGTCACAAGCAGTAACACATACAGTGCATAGCTAATTTAGATTCATGGACGTTGCTGGCCAAAAGGAGAAAGAGAAGCGAATATAACTTTTCACTTCGTGTCACAAACGAAGTTATGTGGCCTTAACACATTTAACGTTTTTTTTTTTGACAATTTGTTCGCGATCGAAGGAAAGTTAATAAGGAAATAGTAGCCGAGGGAGTTATTAAGTATAAGCTTAATTATGAATAAAAACTATATTTGACAAATATTACAAAGGGCAACACCGAGGCCATTCTCTTTAAATGACGAGGCTCTGTGGCCCTTATGTTAGCTGGTTCAAATATTTTTTTAAGTATAAAAGAAATCATTTAATCTACATATCTTTACCTCAGGGAATAAGGAGTTTTTTTGACAACCTTGAATTTGATGTGATTGACGAATATTTGAACGAAAAATTTGAATTGAATTGAATTTTTGACCAAAAAAACCAAACTTCGCTTAGTAGTTAATGTTTGAAATAATTTATCAAAAATAATTTGACACATTTTCGAAGCGTCTTTGGAAAGTTGAAATTCCAAGAAAAAATTTCTTTTGAATCAAGACTTTTAGTATTTATTGTAGGAATTAGGCCAAAAAAGATTGATTTCCTGCAAAACCTAAAGTAGTTTTTTTATGTATGCAAGAAATGAGCGTTAAGTCATAAATATTGTTTTACAATCTGAGATTCTGGGTCTGTCCTTCACTAATTAGCTGACCATTACAGGTTGAGTTTGAAAATAAACTTAAAGTTTTATCTTAATTGTATGTTAATTATTTCGATATTTAGTAAAACAACTTATATTTACCGACTGAAATTTTGTTTAAATCGGGTCATTTCAAATAAAAATATTAATGCATTGATCATTGAATGGTTAATCTAAGGCCATCTATGGCCATCCATTTTGTGAAGAAAGCAAGCGAAATTAGCTTTGCGATGTTTGCAATTCTTGAGCCATTCATCATATCAAAAAGGCGTAAAATCATTTTAGACACACGCTTAGCGTGATTGAAAGGATAAAATTACCTCTAACAATCTGAAAATTTCAAAGCAAATGAACGACTTATAGAATATGAATATAAAAGTTAGTTCACTTTTTCGCGGTTTCATATAAAATCAAAGATTTGAAAGATTTGTCTAACGTGATATTAGTAATATTTATCTTAATATTTATAAGTATTCACATTTAGTCTTTAGTATTAAGGTCTAAATTAATTTTTAGAATTTGGATAAAGGAATACTGATCCAGCGCTTTGGGTGAGAAATGCGTTAGGTGTGGTCTTAATTAGATCATTCGAATAGCTATTAGTAACCGATAGATTAGCCTAACATTAGGGTTCGGTGAAAAGAGAATCATCTCAGCTATTCGAATTCTTAAGTAAGTTACATTATCTTAGTGGAACAGAAGTGTTTCAGTTTATTAAAGCCGACTATCCATATTGATATACAGCCGTAGTGGGACAAATTTAAATTTGTTGTATGATTGCCGTAAACACAGTATTTAGCTTTCTTGTTCTCTTTTAAACCTCTCGGCGAGTTTGGCCACATATTTGAAGTGTAATTATAATTATTATCAATAATAAAATGGACAAAAGTTGAATAATAAATTATTTACTACAAAATCTCTCAATAAGAAAAATATAAATCTTACAATTTGACTGGATTGATCATGATATTTACAATGTACAGTTAGCAATATGAAAACGAAAATTGGATCTTTTCTTTCGCTATAAAAATTCGTCTCTAAAAAGTTTAACTAGAACCAACAACACTGGTGCGTCGGTACAATTTACATTTTGCCATTACAAAAACTCTTACATTGTTACAAATGAAAAAGATTTGCAAAAATTTTCTATTTATGTGCGGTGAGAGACAATTTTCGTCTTTCTTTTTTGTATCTATAACTTATTGCACCGTGGTCCGCAGCAAGGAGTAGAAAAGGAAAACACTAGTTATGAAGTTTAGTTTTTCAACGGTGATGTTAAAGTTTTTGATCTTATTTTTCTTAAAACTTAACCAGAGCAAACAACAGGTGAAAGTTTAAAAAGGATAAACATTTTATAAGAAAGTATTTTAAAGTGATTTGTAAAAGGAAAATACATAGATAGATAAATAGATAAATAGAAAGAGACAGAGAAATAAAGAAAAGATAAGAAAAAATACGAAGGAAAAATATCAGGTAACTAAAATCGCAGAACTGAAAAAAGCATATTATTACAGTTCGTTTTCACATACTTACATTTACACATATCCATATATATATATATATGCATACATGCGTACGTATAGGCGTATATATATATACATTTTATATATACATTTTATATATATATATGTATATATATATATATACATTTTGAATGAAATGAACAGTTACTCTGCAACAGTCAGTAAAATACCACAAATGCTAAAATATTTGTTGTTGTTATCAATGGTTGAGATTGAAATTCAATTTAATTTTTAATTTTGTAACAGAAAAAAAAAAATAAATAAATAAAGAAGAAGACAAAAACAAAGCTTTCACAGAATAAACTATATATAGATACAAACACACATTCTACAGGACGTTCCTTTTTTTTTTTACATTTTAGCATTAGGTATATGTTTGGATGTGGACACGCATCATGAAAGGAAGCGCACTCTACAGACTAAATTACATATAAACACGCCGGTCGGATGGATATCGTAACGATGCAAGCCCACATATTTGAATGCTAAAGTGTGTGTGTGTGTGTGTGCATGTGTATGCGTATGTGTATGTGTATGGCTAGATGTACGTTGGTGACCACATTTTGCATATGGCATAATAAAATGGTCGATAGCTCTTTATGGTATTTTTTGTTATTGTTGTTGTTGTTGCAAGTCTCAGTTTCTTTGCTCTATTTGGCTGTATTTGTGTTCAGCACACTACCGTTATGCTGATTTTCTGTTACTGATGCCCTTCCGGCACAATCGCACAGACACACACTCACATGCACAATCATAACCACAAATGTACTAAATAATACATATATCTATGAATATATAAAAGTTTATATATATATACATCCATTTATACATATATATATATATATATATATATATATATATATGCATATATGTACATATACATTTGTGTATTTATTTATATACGTATACGTATGCGTAAGCGTATGTATTTAAATATCTGTGTTTCATGGCATTCATATCAATTCATCATAAAATGAGATTTATGACAAAAACAAAAGCTTATCACAGACAATATTTATGTATGTATATGAGCTTACAATTGTTGTTGTTGTTACTATATTGCTGTTGGGGATTTTATTGGGTTTGTTATACCCATGTGTATGTGCATGTGGGTATTAGTCTGTTTGTACTGTTGCATACCTGTGTGATACAATTTTATTTGTCCGTTGTTAAGTTTATTTATAAAGCTGTTTGTTGTACTCTGTGCACAGTGTTTTGAATGCAATTAAATTTATAAATAAACAAACGATACTAATTTCTTAGTCGCAGAATATAATTGGTATACCTATCATTTATAATTCCTATACAATTATTTAAAGCGTGACGCTAAACATTATTTTCGTTAAAATCCTTTCCTTAACAGTTTTGAATAAAAACATATACGAAATTTACATTTAATTTAAGGAATATGTTAATCATTGTTGTTGTTTTTAACTTTTTAAATTTTTTGGGCACATCTTGCTTAGGAGAATTGAACCAATAATCTATGCATCACATTTCTCTTCAATATTTGCGGTCTTAAAGTTTCAAACAAAGAGATTGAGCAAATATGTCATAAGCAGTAATGCAACAATGTGCTCTAATCCTTAATTTACGAAATTTTTTTGTAGATGCAGGATATTTCAGTCTCTACTACCGACATCACCAGATATAAATATAAAAAAAACAGAACCCATGAGACATTTAGTATTGAAGATAGTTCCTTAAGTGTACAAGCCATATATAGCTCTTGATGTTAAAATTTCTTTAAAGCCTTAAGAGAGAAAATTGCATGAATAAAAGTGAATCAAAGGGCGGACATTCAGAATTTTTCGTTGATTAAGAATATGCATACTTCTTCGACTTCCGAGGCGTACGTTTCAAAACTACTCGACGGTGGCGGACATAATGACGTAATGCATTGAAAATATTTCCTTTTTTTTTATATTTAACTTACCAATATGTCGTATTAAAGGACTTTATTAATGGACAAATTTCTTCTTTCCCTGTATAATTCTTGCTGTATACGTATCCACACATATGCACAGCACAACCCACGCTAGGTCGATGCAAACAATGGTTTGGGGAAGTTCGATACACGTTTTTCATCAATAAGTATCTAAGAACGCGTTCAGGCAGGTGCCTCTAAGTCAGAATTGAAAAATTCTTGCTCACACTCGCAAATTGTACTTTAATCTCTAAATCTCTAAACTGTAAAATAGGCTATGATGATGACATAAAAGTTCCTCTGCTGTAGAAATTTGTTGAAGTTTTTCATTTAGCGGTTTTTTGCTGTCACGATTTCCAACATAAATTTTTCATTATATTTTCTAGAGATGACTAATTAAATATATCTGAAAAGAGTTTTACTTTGTTTGCTAATTTCCTTAGAATATCTGTAAGTGTTAACAAAAAGTCAGTCGCATGATGATTTAAAGGACGATAAAATGTTCTCTCTCAAAACACTGTACATTTGCATACGATTCAGATATCTGAGTATGTATTTAAGTATACGTGAGGTAAAATAATTTAAATAAAAATATTTGATTTAAAAATGCTAAAGAAATATATATATATATATATATATATATATAAATACATGTGCGTACACAATTATTGGAAAAATAAGAAAATTCTAAAGGAAAGTCCTTAAAGGCTTAGTGCAGTGACGACGGATGGAAGTATGCAAATATTAGCAAGCTGTTTGTAGAACGTGGAAGTACACTAGGCAATTTTGTTTCCTTTTTTTAAATCCGATTTAATTGTGGTCGACTGTTTAATCGCTCATCGGTCGTTTCTCCTATCTCTCAAGAATGTAGCAATTGTTCGAGGATTGCATTATACTTATTTTCAGATCTTAATCTTAAATAACGATTTGATTTGCCTAAAACGGCTTTCATCTATCTAGAAAAACTGCAAAATGGTGAAACACACAACTATAGATTAAGAAATATGTTAAATAGAATATGCATCAAATTCATATAAATATGATTCTGAGTAGATCTACTAATACTTCTATGATCAATTTCAAGAAATCGAGGTAATTTCGTTATATACCGAGTGTGGGTAATCAGGATACGCTCTCAAACGAATATAATTTTTTTTTTATGCGCTAAATTTCTTACCTTATTATACTTTACCAGAGATTTGTGTATAATATTATTTGATACGTGTTTCTATTAATTTTATGTGAAACTAATTGTCATACATACGAAACATACACAATTAAATGTATACGAAACCAATTTCATTTGTTTACATACGTGAAAGTGGTTGATTGTATTGCCATCCACAAAATGGATGACTAACTGTGTACTTGAATAAAAAAAAAAAAGGAAAAAAAAGCGAAAAGAATATTTCTGATATAGCGCGCCTGCGTTAAGTCCTGTTGCTGGGGCAACTCTGTCTGATTTTGTTACGCAGTTTTATATGGTTTTGGACCCCCGACTACCTCCAAAAACTTTCTGTTTACTCCAGCATTAATAAAATACAGATATTTTTGTTAATATTTTCGCTGTTATTGATGTTGTTGTTCTTGTCGGTTTCATTCTAACTAATTGGGGAGTGAAAGTTTTACACTTCTGAGAACTGTCTCTCTCTGTATGTTACAAAATATACAATAAATGTAAAGCACTTGAAAAACAAATACTATAAATGAACCAATACACGCACACTGCCCGTATATACGTATGCACGTACATATTTACATATATCATATAATATAAAAAGGATACCATTTTGTTGTTGTTTCATGAATTGACCAACCACCCTCACAACGTTGTTGTTGGTTGTTATTGTTTTTTCTTTTTTATTATATATTTTTTGTTCGCTCTATAGATTTATTTTACTGATTACCATTTTATTATAAGTAGTATTCAATTCATTTTTGTCAGGCAAATAACAAATAAAAATTATAGGTAAAAACAATCACAGTATAGTTTACATACTTGATACGCTTGCGGGTATATGTATAATTTTTATACATTTTCATGTATACATATATATATATATATATATGTATATATATGCATGTATATGTACGATTGTGCGTTTTTGCGTATGTATTGTTTAATTTGTTATATAATATGCAAAAATAAATCATATTCAGTTACACATGTACTCACATATACAAGCGTACACATGCACACATGTTATATGTATAATTTTTTCGCCATTGATTGTATAGTATATAGCTGTACACTATGCTTAGTAAATGCAAATTTTCTTTTTGTGTGCCCATTAACCTCATGCGAGAAATTCTTTAAAGTATGTACATGTATATGTGGGTGTGTTTTTGTATGTATAACTTCATTCATATAAATTTATTGTACATTAAATTAATAAATAATTTAAGGTAACTTTACGTGTTCGTACGTATACCATCACGTATGCACGCATGACTCTGTACGTGCGCTTAGAAAATAGTTCATATTATTATTTTTTAATTCTTTTTATTTCAATGTTTTCATTAACCTTGATTTTCTTTATAAAAGCTTTATTGCTAGGCATTACTGTTAAAAAAAAAATTTATCTATTTATTTCTAAGAAGTGAGTGTGAAATATATGATATGAATAATGAAATGGGTCTTTTAGCTTTTTCCGTGAAATCTGTTCAAAATGGAAATCTTAATATAATAAATTCAATTGTAACTAATAGAAAAACTCCCCCATGGGGAAGAATTAATTTTCTTCTTTTTTTAAAATAATTTTTTGCAAGTGCTGCGTGTAAAGAAATATGCACTTAGTTCATTCATATTAATATTCATAATCATGTTAATATCCATAACAAATTCGTATTCATGTTCATATTCATATTCAGGTTCATATTTATATTTATATTCATGTTCACGTTCATATTCATATTCATATTCATATTCATATTCATATTCATATTCACATTCAAGTTCATATTCATGGTCATATTCATATTCAGGGTCATATTCATATTCAGGTTCATATTTATATTCATATTCATGTTCATGTTCATATTAATATTCATATTCATATTCACATTCAAGTTCATATTCATGTTCATATTCATATTCATGTTCATTTTCATATTCATATTCATGTTCATACTCATGTTCAAATTCATATTCATGTTCAAATTCATATCCATGTTCATATTCATGTTCATATTCATGTTCAAATTCATGTTCATATTCATGTTCAAATTCATGTTCATATTCATGTTCATATTCATATTCATGTTCATTTTCATATCCATATTCATGTTCATATTCATGTTCAAATTCATATTCTTGTTCATATTCATGTTCATATTCATATCTATATTCATATTAATATCCATATCCATACAATATTCACGTGCGTTTCGCTTTAAATTTTTTAGATATAGAAATGTAAAGTAACATTCCTCTAATATTTAGAAAGTCAGAGAAGAAAGAAAAGATTCTGAGTTATCATTTTCTTTTATTAAATGCAAAGGTTTTCCTATAATGTATATCACATAACAATTAAAAACAAATATTACTGCAATATTTTCGAACACTAGGAAGTATTTGCTTACGAAATTAAAGAAAAATTAAAGAAATTGTTTTGTATTTTACTAGCAAAGTTTATTCCAAAAGAGCAGATTTTTCATAACCTTTTTAACAACATACAAGATCATTGCATTATCATAATTATCCTATTCTACTAACGTGACAAAAGGGCCTTGAAAGAATAAACGAATAAAATAATGTTAAATTGCACGTTGCGCTCAAAGCGATAAGATGCTTTCTTCTAACTAGAAACTTGGTCGACAAAGGCCTTTAACATCAAAGGAAATGGAAAGTTTTTTATGAAATTTTTATGATTTATCTTTTTTTTCAAATAATAATAAATTAGTCTGTAAAACTATGTTTGGTTCTCCCTCTTTTTTTTTTGAATAATTGACTGACTTGCTGAGTAAAGAAGTCAATGTATGAACGTAACCTTGTCCTTGTTTTTATTTCTCTTATTTTAATTTTGCGTTTGCTGAATGAATAAAATATCGTGCAATTGAAGGCGGTCGTATTTTCTTCTTTGACGTCTACTTTTTTTTCTTTTTTGATTGCCATAATATAAATAATTGTAATCATGTACATATAATAAAAAATTAGCAAAGAAGCTACATTCGTCCTAAGGCGAATCTTCGATTCCCAACAACTTAGGTTCAATAATTCTGTCAGGTAAGCACAAGTTACTGCTTGCTACTCAAAGTTGTGGGCGGAACGCGCTATTGAATAGTACGTGAAAAACATCTTTTTTGAATAATGGCAACGAAGTTTCACACATTTTTTATAAATAAAATATTTTTTCTATTGAGCAGACGATCTGTTCAAAGCTTGGTTCAATTATTTTATGGTCAGAGATACTAATGAATAACAAACCAATGAGCTTTTGCGTATGTATTCAGTGCACAGAATCTACGCAAAGTTAATGTCACAATATTTTTTCACTTTATGTAGCACTGCAGTGTGTTATCACGTGGAGTGCCCTCTGTCCTGTAGCGTTTTTAAACTTATTATTTTTCCTTTAATGCTGTTGGATTTTAGAATGCTTTCGTATGCGCAATCGTTCAAAATCTTACTAAAAATCTACAAAAAAATTGTTTGCATCAGAACCAGAACCGTATGAACGGTCCAAAGCTTTTAAACAAACTTAAGAAGCAGTAGGTTTTCTGATCATCTTTCTACTGCTACTGTAAATTACAAGAAATCAAAAAATTCCTGAAGTTAGTGCCCAAAAGCCATTGTATGAATCTTAAAATATCAGCTTAAGAGATAAAAATATCCCTTAAATCTACTCAAAACATCCACAAAGTCATTGTCGTGCAAGTGGTTTTCATTAATCAATGTCATAGAAGGAGCAGTTTTCTCGCCTAACACGGCTCTATTTACCTTTTTGCAATGCATAGAACGTACATTGGCGATTGGGTTTTTATTATTCGTTATGGAAAAATATAATATATTAAAGGCTGCATGAAATACGTGAGAGTATGACTTCAGGTTTTATCTTCTGAGCGCAAATAAAAAACTTTTTAGGTTTTGTATAAGTCGAGTTATCTTCTGATGAAACGCCCTTTGTGAGAAAATGTTGCTTTTCATGTTTAATTCATAGGAAGGTGTTGCTGAGTCCTGAGGGCTGATGATTAATATACACGCTGGGCAAATCATTAACATTAACTTTAATGTAAAACGACATAATCATTAAAGATTACTTCCAACAACAATTGATCCGATCGTGATTGAAACGATCGTTAAGCACAGGACAGTTGTTCTATACTAAAGCATTGTATTCTCAGTACGAATAAATATTATAGAATCCACCTGGAACTGAAATGTGCTGAATTTTGCTCTTCTCTACTTATATGTCAATCCGTCATAATACACATACCAACCGTATTGTATCAAGATCATGGGTATCCAAGATTCGTTCTAACTTAAAGATAATTCTCTTATATATAGCGTCTATAAGACACAAATTCCAATCAGATTACCTATTACAGTATTTGAGGGATTTATTAAAGTTTGTTGTTTTAAAAATTTGGTCTTTCCTTTTTCTCGATTTTGTAAAAAAAAAGTGTAAAAAAGTGCATCAGACTAAACAGACTTAAAATCTCACACATTTGGATTTATCATTTATTACAAATCCTTTTGTACCGCATAATTTGTTTACTATGTGTTGATATTATCCTCAACCCTAACGCTATTACAAGAAGATATAACTTTTAAATATTAAATTCAAGCATCGTTGTTACAAAACAGCTGATTGAATTAAAAACTTGAATTGACATTGAAAACAATAGAGTTGCCATAGTTAAGTGTGTGCATTTTGGAACAATTAAATCCAAAAAATGACTCATTTCTCAGTTAATTAAATTTAAATTTAATGTAATTTAAAGTATTCGAACAACAGAACGTTAAATTAAATATTAAAATTTTGTTCACTGTTTCGTTTGAGGGTTGTTAGCAAGGCGCCGGCGCTAATATTTCTTTGCACCCGTCTTGGCTCCCACTTTTACTCTTCAAATTGTGAAAAGCAACAAAAATAAAACTTTAAAATGGCACACAAAAATATCCCCAAGGACTTAAATTTTATTTCCCCGTCGCTGTTTTCTTCTCCTTAGTTGCTATCTTAAAGTATTTTATGGTATTCTTCTAAAGTGTTTAACTTAAGTTCTATTTTGTTTTGTTGTTTTTTCGATATAAGAAACTCATTCACGTACATATACACTTTAGTAAACATTCGTTAAAATGCAAGACATTGTGCGTGGTGTGACAGCTAGTCTGGAATACAAATGAGAATAAAAGTCCCACACACTTGCACTTACACAGAGTGTATAAATTCTATACATATGAACCAATACAGAGTATACATGAAAATTGCGCGCCATAGTCCTGTCGCTGATGCTCGGGTTTCTTGCGTTCTACATAGTTATGAGATAGCCTAGGTAACACTTTCAAATCAAACGCCTAAATGTAAAAGTATGCTGACCAGTTATAACGTTTTCTAAAAAATTTCTTACTGATCTCACCTAATATTGGATTAATTGCTTCTTCGTATATACACGTAATATATTAAAGAATTGAATCCATTGAATCTCTTGTTTTAACTGAAAAACCATAACTAATTCATTAATTTTTTTTTTTTTTTTGCCTTACAATTGCTTTGTTCTCTGAAAAATTCTTGTTAACCTTTCCTATACACAAGAAAATGTTAATCATTTAATTTACTCGTTACACGAGCCGGAACCATAACACTTGTCTGCGGAAAAATTAACACCGTTACACCAACAATTTCAAAGTCACCTTCACCTTCAACAGCAACACTACCACCGTGCACATACCGCAATAATAAAAACAGCAACCCTTTCTTTCTATCATCATCACCATTATTACATCAACCCTTTTTAGCTGTTCCTTCGTGTATATATTTGGAATTGTTTCGAAGAAAAATTCCCGCGCATTCATTCAACTTGTATTCATTATAATAAATTTAAATAAAATGTGTGGCAACCCATAAAAAATGTATGTTGCCGTGTTTTTGTTGTTCTTGTTACTGCTATTTCTGTTGCCGCTACCGTCTTTTTTTTATTATTATTATTGTTGTTGTTGTTGTTGTTGTCGACGTCGTTGTCGTCATCGCATTTTAGACAATGAATTTCTTCATTTAAAAGTGATTAAAGCCCAAGTTATTTTTATAACTTTAACAACTTGATTACCGGACTTATGGAGTTTGTGAAATGTTTTCTCGAATATAAATATATTTATGCGTGTGCAGATAGATCTAGATTTAAAGAAAGAAAGTTTGTATTTAACTCATTACGTAAATGTTTTTTAAATTTGGCTTTCAACATAAACTAACCTCAGCAGACTTGATGATTAAGAATTTGTCAAATTTTTAATAGACCACCACATACACAAATTTTTTCTTGTCGGCCTATAAGCAGCTATCAAATTGTAGTTTCTCCGTTTGAAAGTATTGCCTTTAAGATTTCTAAGTTAAGTTTTTAAGCTCTTTAAGTTTTTGGGGCTATGAATAGATTAGTTCTATGCAAAAAAAGAAAGAGTACGCCACAAGACAATATTGATAATTCGTCACGAGTGGAGAAAAATGGATGCGTTACGATATTCAAAGTGCGAATAACCCTTAATATCCCTGTTCGATCGAAGTTTTAATTCTTGGGATGACACTTAAAAAGTGGATCTTTTGGCCGTGAATAAAACTTATAGTCACCAGATAATTATGAGTAAGGCATAGTTACGCGACATTTGCGATTACAAAGGGCAATATTTATAAGGCTAAACTTTTGGTACCGCCCAGTTTTAAAAATCCTTTGCGTAACATATTATATTTGTATGAGCATATATAATAATGAAGTTTCAATTTTCTTTTCCGTCTATATATTCCAAGGTATGTTTGAAGAACACGACTGTTAAACTGAGATTTATGATGAAATAAACGAAAATTTGAGTATACATACGCTTATGTCCGCAATAGCTTTCGTTTTTACATCATCTTTTTGCATTTTGGACATTTTTACAAATCTGCGGGCACAAGGGAGTCTTATTGTGGTACAATATAAGAAATTTTCTCTTGACTAATTATATATTTACTTTCGGTAACAGAAATGTGGGTGACATCAGTTGTCTACCAGATGATAAACGTCCGCAGGTACTAGCTACTATTATTATTGATACTGAACCAGTTGTGGTTCTGAATTGTAGCGGTGAACATATAGGAACCAGTAATAATAGTCGTTTGGATCAATAAATGTGTAACGCTGTTGCCACTGACGATACGGTACCTCGTTGTCAACTAATTGCTGGTGGTGGGTTGTTGAAAATTGTCACGGAATTTTATAATGCTCTTATAATGAGTGACTCTGGGTTGTCATAAGCCTATTATATTAATTTTGTGACTGTAGCAGCTGTCTTTGAAGGAGTCAATAATAGTGTACCCGCGCATGATCTAGTTGTTGTTCCTGCTAGGAAGTCCTTATTTGTTTTTTGGTTTGACGTAAACACTAATATTGAGACAATTAGAAGTTATATATGCTCAAAAATGTCTGAAGCTGAAGGAAAGAAAATACCCATCTTTAAGATAAAAATTGCTCAACCCAGGGATATATCATCATTTAAAATTTTAATATCTTCAGTATTTTATGCCAAAATAATCGAGGAAAAATTTTGGCCTGAAGGAGCATTAGTTAGGCATTAGTCTCATAAGAAGATGGTAGGTTCGATTTCTCTGGAAAAGAGTATGCATTCAAAAAAGTAGATGATTCTATCGTGCTTCTTTATCAAAATGTCCAGCGTTTAAATACTAAATAAGAGGATGTTTATACTGATTCCTTTGATTGTAATTACAATATTTTAGTGTTCAAGGAAACATGGTTAAAACCAATTATCAATGATTCGGAAATTCCTTGCCAAGAGTTTCAAGTATTTCGTAATCCCAAAACTGGTGGAGGAGTATTGATTGCAATTCATCGTTCTCTGTTCTCTCCTGGTTGCATCATATTAAGCTTTTATATGTACAAATTGATCTGAGTAAATGTTTCGTATACATAACGTGTTCATATATTTCTCCGCTGCTTGATGTTGACATGTGTGTATGAAACATCGTAGGTTTCTTTGCATCGTCCTATTTCGTGTCTTCCATGGTAATTCATAAGTATCCTTACAATCTTTGTTCGTTTGACATTTTTCCAGCTGTCATTTTTTCGGAAGAAGAAGTATATTGTGGACTATTTACTCTGAAAGCTTCTTTCCATCCTTGTCCGGATGGAATTCCATCGTGTTTTCTGCGCCATTCTTCCGTTTTACTATAAGCTCCCTTAACTCGGATATTTAATTACTGTTTAATGAAACATCTTTTTCCTCAAATTTGGAAAATCAGTTTTATTTTATCTCTTAACAAAAATGGGCCTAGAAGCTCTCTTGATAATTACAGAGGCATAGCAAAGTTAAGTGTTCTATCATTTCATCATGTCAGCATGGTCTTTTTAAGCGAAGATCAACCTCGACTAATCTTCTCGAGCATTTCAAGCCTTTGCAGAATTTTGACAAATAGATGTGATTTATACCCCTTCTTCTAAAGCATTTGACAGTGTTCCACAGATTTTTTTTATTCACAAATTGAAAGTATGGTTTCCTAGTACAGTAGTTCTGCAATTGTTCGTTCGTAGAGGTATCTGTTTAACACTGCTTTGTCGCGTGAAATCTCTGTAGCTTCTGGTGTTCCTTAAGGTGGTTACCTGAGCCCACTCTAGTTTGATTTGTTTCTCAATGATTTACCTTCAGTGTGTTCAGCATTCTCGAGTCTTAATGTTTGCTGATGACGTAAAAATTCATCTTTCATTTAAGTCCATTGATCATACATGTTTACTTCAAAACTGATCCAAAGAATTTGTAATCTTGGTGCGTGGCTAATAGCATTTCACAAAATCTAAAAAATTTAAGAAAATGTGGCATGGACAGAAATCATTCCTATATGCTATCATGTTCCTATATGCTTCACATTGAAGCTTCAGCTAAATCTTTCTTTTATCAATTAACAAAAAGTGGTCAAAAAAGTTCAATGATCCATATGTCTCTAAACGCTTATATATTTTGTTAGTAGGACCGATTCTAGAGTATTCATCCGTTGTTTGGTGACCAAGTTATAAATATTATATTGATGTTTCGGAATCAATTCAACGCAATTTCTTAGTTTTTACACTACGCAATTTAGGATGAGATTCTAGTTTATCCCTTCCACCATATGAGGACAAATTAAGGCTGATTTATTCACCATTACTTACCAAACGTGGAGGGATGTTATCTGTTGTGTTTATACCTAAATCAATAAAGAATGATATATATTCTTCTACTTTACCGGGAAATGTTTCCTTCAACGTTCTGTTGAAAATCTCTATACTTTACATATAGTTAATAGTTAATCAAATCGTACGTAATGAAGATTCCATTACTGAAATGATAGGCTCAAAGGTCATATTACTTGTGGTTGGCTTCGATTAAGAACCATACAAATGAGACTATCTTGCCCGTAGCAGTGGGCCATGCCCTTAGGTGCACTTCAATCAAACAAATGCAACACTTCTGTCAATTGAAAATAAGTGCAGTGTTTTCTACAATATGATTATGGTCGGATACGAAACCATTGGCGTTACGATTCCAGCAGTCCTCCAAATTATAAATTGAAAATATGAAATGTAAGGTGACTTTACCAAGCGCTTTTAATGATTGGTTAGCCACATTGCAAGATGTCCGGGAGTTACATCTATGCTTAATCTAATGTTTTGAATTGAATTTGAATTTAATCACCTAGATTTTGTTTGGGGCAACAATGATTATTATTAACTGTTACATAACAACTTATTAAAATCATGAAAT
Source organism: Glossina brevipalpis (assembly GCA_000671755.1). Classification (NCBI taxonomy): domain Eukaryota; kingdom Metazoa; phylum Arthropoda; class Insecta; order Diptera; family Glossinidae; genus Glossina; species Glossina brevipalpis. Next base: position 971,419 of record KK351012.1, read on the forward strand.
TGGTAGAGAAAAGTTATTTCTAATCAATCAAAGAAAACAAATCCATAACTACGTTTGGGGTTACTTTTCTGTATATATAGATCCACAAGTATAGCTGTCACTATATATATATATATATTAGTTTGCAAATACTTGTATTCTAGTTTTCGTATTATTTTGTAATTTTACTTTTTGGATATACAATGCTTAGTTTTACGTTATCAACTATGCTGTTAATTCCCTTTATATACCGTAAATAATTTTAGTTTAAATATGTGCTCAATTATGGCATTTTATTGCCGGATTTCCAATAAATAAATAAATAAATAAATACTAACACTGACGACTTCACAATGTTATTGTGTGTGTGTGTGTGTGTGCAGCTAGAGATATTTAATTGTTAATTTATTTTAAGGTTTCTCTAGAGAAATTGTATTCAAATTCTGCGAATAAGGCAACATATTTGATACCAAAAATATTTGCAATTCTTGAACTTCGTTTTATTACCGCAAAATTTATGCGACTACACCGAACTCATAATATTTCTTGAAAAAGTATTGAATGAAAATATGCTTGTTGTTTTTTTTTTTGTTTTCACACAACTCAACTAAATGTGTTTATATATATTAAAACCTAAAAATAAATACGAAACTGTTATTTGTGCATTTATTATATTTCTCTTACACAATCGCTCGTCTAAAGAACATAAAAATGTTTGCTTTTATCAAAGTCAATTTATTAATTGTAACGATTAAGAGAAAGACGAAAAAGTTATTCAACATACGCTAATAACCAGAGGCGATAACAACAACAATCGACGTAATCATACACACACACACACACATACATAAATGTGTTTGTATGCATCCTTGCAATATCGCTTTAAGATAACCTTACTATGGCAAATAATGCCATACCATCTACTATCAACTGGTACAAGAATCAATGTGCATGCGTTTGTATTATGTATATGTTTGTGCGTATGCAAAAGACTATAACAAAATCGATGACAAATTGCCAACACGTTACGCTTAGTTGAATCTAAGCGTTGAAAAGCATACTTTACTCTATGTACACGTAATCATCCCTGTGGCTGTTTTTACTTTGCAACGCGCTAAAAGCTGAACAACTGTAGCTAGTTTGCATACGGAGATCTCTACGTTTTTGGAAGCAATAAAACAATGATTGTCGGAAGACAGGCAGGCAGACAGTCAAGCAGGCGGGTAACAAAGCAAACGCAAAACACAAAATAATCACACAAAAAGCTTGTTAGTGCTATGAGAGGACAAAAGTATAAAGGATATTGAGCAGAACGTACAATGACAACGACAACGACAACGACAACGACAACAACAATGATATCAACACCAACATTGTGACGGTGACACCCTAAGAACAATGAGCAGCCACAAAGCATATATACATGCACACACACATTTAGGCATATATGTATATAAGGATTCAGCAATACGACAACAATGCAGGAACATTAGTATCAATGAGCAAATTAAAAATAACAACCTAATCATCGTTTTAAGACTAAGAGCGTCGGTCGATCAGGCAGCCAGCCTTAACAGCCTTAGGCCTTAAACCCCCGTCTAAATGACTATACGAAAGACAGACAGTAGACTTGTTTTGTCAACGTACTTTGCTGTTGTACTGTTAGAACGCATGCTAATGAAAACGAAAGGAGGGTGTGTTACGCACATACCGCACACAGGGGGATTTAATCCCCTCACTAGTGTTATTGCTTGCCGGCATGTATTCGTGTGCAGTGTAACTTTATTTTCCGACTTCGAGTTCCGCCTTCTGTTTGGTTCAAAACACACCATTGCCTGCAAGTGTTTGAAGTCAAGCGTGCTAAGTTTTACTCATCACAAGGCCGCAAATGAACCGCTTACTAACGTCGCTTTATTACACCATCACCACCACCACCATCACTATCAACATCAGTAGACTATAATAATAATAATAATAATAACACCACCAACAACAACATTGACTTTCCTTAACAATTACGAACAGTGCGAAACGTCAACCACCGCTATAGCAATCGGCGACACCATCAAAATCGTTTCCTTCTTTCCTCAATCACTTACTCTAGCGTTCATTCAATCAGTCAGGCAGTCAGTCAAGGACCGCTAATGTCAAACCAAAAGAAAAGAGATCAGAACGAGCAACAATAACAGCAAACTTCAATAGTGTACCATTTAATCAAAAGCCTATGAGCACACATAGATGAATGCACGCACACTGAGATGCACATTTGTACGTATTACACAACCGAACGCGGAAAAAGCTCGCATTCACACAAATCGCGCTAGCTTTGCTTTGTATCCATATTTGATGAGGAAAACGAAAGTGATTCTTTAATATTAAAGCTGTTGCAAAGACGGCAGAGCGCGTTAGTATTATCATTGTTGTTGTTGTTGTTGTTGTGAAATTCGAATTGGTCCCTTGTGGCTATACAATATAACGCTCGGCAGGGTGCTTCTTTACTCTTTTTTTTTTTATTCTCTAAAACAACAAAACACAAAACGATTGCCCAGCAGATTGTGTAACTCATATCAAGTTGCACATCATAGCAGTTATGATGGATTGCTTTAAATACCTTTAAATTAAAACGGATCAACTTGTGAGTTACTACTACTACCACGGCGTATCAACTATAAATTAATCGGAAAATATACACACACATCGCATATTTATTCAACGACCTTTTCTTTTTTGGTGCAATACAAACGTAAGGGGGAGATTTTTTCTCGAAGAATTAAACGAAATTCCAGATATAACAGCGGAAGAATGAAAAGTGGAAATTTAAATGCAATTTAATTGGATTTTGTCACTTAACAATAAAAAATGAATTTATGATGGCCGGGAATATCTGCTATATTCGAAGCAAAGAGAAACGATAAATTGGTTAATGAAGTGCCATTTTATAACGTTCATCAGTGCGTATGTCTAAATAGAAATTGTAGTTTTTGGGTAAACCAGATTAGTGTAAGTTTCCGAGCTTCTGTGCTGCTACCACTAAATGATAAGGACAGATTCAACTTGTCGAGTTGACAGCATATTGAAACAAAATCATATCGAACTCTTAGACATTTAGACCCAACTCACCACAGGGGCTGGAACGAAGGCAAAGAAAACTAGTGGAGGCCAGGTTGACTTGAGTCCAGTGCTATGGAATATTCTTGAGAGCATTTTCGTTAATTTCGTTAATCACTGATCAGATCCTGATCATTGGCCTTTCCGATGAAGAAATATAATAATTTTCACTGACCACTTTAGCATTGTAGCAGTATTTTTAGATAAAGGAAAAAGGAAATATAAAATCAAAAAAAACTATCTCTGATGATCGACGACTACATGGTCTAAAATTGTTAAAATATATTTGTCTGTTGGATCCCGATGGACTACCGTCTTGAATTTTTCAAAAATGTCTAATAGAACTCTATCGCGTTATAGCCTGCATCTTTAAGTATGACCTCGAAACTATAATGTTTCCTTTTTATTGACAAAGTAATTTTCTTTTTTAATTGAAGTGTTTTTGAAAGCTCCAGAAACAGTGGTAAACGAACCATACGTTACTAACTGTTTGACTGAATTTTTACTGGACGAATCAGCTTCACTACTAAGGCAATTATTTTTATTTTCCAGTACGAATTTATAAAAAAAAACACATCAATCACCACCTAATCTCCTTAAATTCAATTTCAATGCATCTGAGGCCGTCTAAGATTGATAGACGAAAACTCATTTGAGCTACGTCGATTTTGATAAAGATTTCGACAGAATTATTATGGGAGCTTTTCTCTTATACTTAACTAATTGATTATCCTCCTGCTTTAATAGCGAATCTTTAAAATAGCTTTCAATCGTTCTAATCTTATGATGTTCTCGTTACGTGTACACTTGCTGAGAGTAATCACCCAGATCTTATTCCATTTCGTCTATATTTTATTGATCTCGCATTACGTTAAACAGTTCATCTTTCAACAAACAATCTTACCTTCAAAATCTTATCTTCAAAATCTTACTCACGTCTACTCGAATCTGATATAAGCGATTGGACCGCATAGTGGTTATTCATTTCTCTTATAATAATAATTAAAAGCAAAATTTTGGGTAGCTCTTATGTGTTAAAGAAAGAGATGGTTCACAATGAGTTACTTTATTGACTTGTACAAATTGAAAGACCCGTTCTTTACTCTAGATATTTTTTTGACTACAAAATTTCGTTTACATATTTAACTAGAAAATTCGACTTTACAGCAAGACTGTTCGCGGACTTGGCCAGGATTACACTATTGTATCATTTTTTCCCTATTATTTTCAATGTTACTACTAATCATACATCAAGGATCTTTTCTTTTTATACAACTTAGCCAATATACCTAATTACAATATACCATATTGTTGCTATATTGTTTCGTAATAGAAAAGTCAGGGCACGTCTTTCTTGTCATTTGGAAATATTAGTCGGCAACACATTTACTCCAGCGACCTTGGTATACACGATTTCGCATTTGTTTGCAAAATTTGAAATGGTAAAAACGGGATAACTGCCTTAGGGGCAATATTTCACAAAAAGCCTCCTTTAATGCGGGCCGAAAAGAGTATCGTCTGAAAAAAAATTTAAGTGTAGCCGTGCATAGTACTTAATGATCGATTTAGCCTTCTTAAGTTGGTTTTGCATGGATTTGGTATGGCAGGCATATTAATTGTCATATATCGAATAATATATTTGGTTTTCGAAATTATTTGAACTGATTTGTTTTGATGGACTAAACACATTCACTTTCATGCTTGATTGGCTAAATTGACCTAAGATTATATGTCTAGTCTTTGCGTTATCTATATTAATTATTATTATGCTCTTTAATTAATCGATCTGTTCTTACCTCATTAGATAATGAAAGTAAGACGACGGCAGGACGCATGACCTGACGAAAAAACAAATGGACATGCGGAAACCGATGATAAACAGACGGACTTGGTCAAACAACTTAAAGGTTCACTATGATAGAGAATTCAAAACCTTTGGTGGGATTTTTAATACTATGCTATGGACATGTCAAAAAGACATCAATTGTTGGGTGGTGGATGATTCAGTGTGATCAAAATAAAAACCAAATCGCTTTTTATGTGTTTGGAAGGGACATATAAACATTTGTTGCAATTATCCAATATCTTTATTTGTTGTACCCAGGTCTTCGGTGTGATATTTAAACTTAAGCTATCATAGAGAATAAACAACTATTTGAAAACCATTCATTTATCAATTTTGTAAAAGCTTTGAAAGATCCTTAGAGAAGAGATTCGCCGAAAAAATTATAAAAATTAATAGATTTTGAGAATAAGAGCAATTGTTTAAATACCTCTAAACAATTTTTATTCCTCAGATACATATCTTTTTATACATTTTATGTATTTTATTTTGTTTCGTTTTTTTTTTTCTGTTTGTTCTTTTTTGTTTTTTTCTTTCGTTTACATATCTTCATACGTTCGTACATATGTGGTTGTTGTTGTTTTTTTTTTCATTTTTGTTTTCAATTTTATTACAAATGCATATCAATTTTGTCTGCACCTTTGACGCTAATCAGATTAGTATCGGTTCGTAAAATATATGAAAACAGCATAAGCCTCTAAAGCAGTAACAAGTACGGCATTGCATCGTATGATTTCCACCCACAATGCAGCAACATATCATACGTATGAGCGAATAAAAAGGGAATATTAATGAAAAAGGTGGAAAAACAACAACAACAATAACAACAGCAACTAGCCAGTCAAACATACAATGTAAAAGTTTTAGTTGTAACAAGAGTACAAATAACGAAACGAAAATGACTGAATGTCTGACTGAAACTGACTGACACTGATGATGATGAATATCAAGTGAATCCTTTTATGACACCAAAAAACGCCTTCACAAGAATATGCTACATAAACATGTGACGAAAATAAGTGAGCAATATAGTCACAATCGTAGGCAAGCACTCAAATGAAATAAACTGAACACTAAGATGGAAAAACTGTGTGTATGCGTATACAATATATAAAAAACACAAAGAAAAGAAAACGTAAACATTAACCAACACACCCCCGCACAGTACGCTTAATAGTATAAAGAATGTGTTAACTCATGTATGTGTATGTGTACATCGTATGTAATCGCATATATTACGTATATATAAATATATATACGTTTAAATATATATATATATATATATATATATATATATATATATATATATATATGCAGGTGTGTGTGTGTGTGTACTCAGGTCTTTCAATTGCCGGTTAATATAAGTTGTTAACGAACGAATGCAAAATTTTTTTTAAGACAAATGGAAAAGTCGCTGTGTTTGTATGTATAATCGGGTAACAACACTGCTTAAATGTCTCAAATGATCAAATTTCATATGACAGCTGTACAGTGCTCAGTTACGGCAGGCAACCTGTGGAGAACGAACTTACACATGTACTTGTATGTATACAAATATATAAACCAAGTGTCATTTCAATTATATGAAAATAAATTTTTTATGTATTTTCATATCAAGAAGAGATTGATTGCAAATGATAAGGTAAAGAATTTAGATGTTAATTCCAGAAAAATGATAGAGTACAGGAAAGAACTGTGGCAGTAATACGTATAAGCAGGCAAAAATTGAATGCTTTTCATTTACGTTTTATACGTTTAAACTCGAAATTGTTGTCTCTATCTCTTTTTCTCTTTGAAACAACCACGGCCAGTCAAAAACTATATGAAGTAATAGTTTACCTACCCATGCCGCCTTTCTGTCTATCGGGATACGTTGAGCATGATTGAGAACGCCCAACATCTTTCGTTGTCCTCATTGAGATTGCGCTTGCGTCGTGTTTATTCTGGATCTGTCCTGTTTGACTCTTTTCGCAGATAAATCACCTCACAAAATTGGTATTGTTCCTGCTATTACAACCGTCGCCTTTTCCGAGACTATTCGGAAGTCACACTTCTGACCAAGGGTTCTAAGATTTCATTGTGTCATCATATTGATGGACCTAATGCCTGCTGTATAACTTTTTTTATGATCGCATGAAACGTTTGATGAATGTGTCGATATCTTTCCAAGTACATAATAATCAGAAAAATTAGGTAGTGAGTCGTTCACATCCGAATCAGTACACATGGATTAAAGTGAACAAATAAGTCCTCGGGAATCAGGTTGCCCGGACGAGGAAGCTCTTTGTACTATGTTGGCAACGTCAATAAACTTAGAGATTGCCTTGTCACCTGATCGCTGGGAACGGCCCTTCCTGGATTTTTGAGGCTGGTTGTTGGTAAATGAGCTGGATTAACCCTCTGACCAGAAGAAACATGTTCGGTACCCAAGCTGTTTAATCTTGTACTTCAGGAGTTGAGGAGCCCCGCTTGTGGAAATTGTTCCAAAGCCTGGAGGACTAACATTTGGTCTGCATTTAAATGTGCCATGAGATGAGGTCTTATGGACGGTGCTAATGTTAATCATTTCAAAGTGTCCTGAACTGCTTGTAATAGTTCAAGTGGGCATCTCTTTCTTGGTTCAATCAGAAGCAAGCCATGGTATTTAGTCTCCTCTAACAATAACTCTTTCAGCGGTATGAGGACCAGCTTTTGCATTTTTCATTTACCGTGAAAAGTCATCTCTTTTAAGCATTGTTGAAATACTCTAGCAAAGATATTTAATTTTCTCTCCATCGCTGCTTTTAATGTAATATTTTGACTATCGCGCAGAGGTGTTATTCTCCAGTTTGTTGTTAGTCTTTTTCTCGTAGTGCTTACTGGAATTGAGTGGGCTTCTCCACCTTGTGAATCCTCGGCAACATAAGATGGTCTCTGCGAAAAGAGCGTTGATACCATTCTTTGAAACATGAGGGGACTGATAATATGCGTCGGTCTGTGCTTTTTCATTTCTTGCCAAGGCTTATATCGGGCTTCTCGCATGTATGATCCCATAGATAGCTGCATTTTCTTTCTGGATTTTAGGTAGGCGTTTCTTAATGAATACATTTCATTATTTCATTGTTCATTGGTTCACACCTTGCTGGAATTTGTTTATTAATCCAATTTTTATTTCTCGCGCCTATTATCAAGTTGAAGGTGTTGTCGTCGAAGTCTATATTTGTCTTCTTTTATTTTGGAAAACGTGATGGGTTCTGTTCATATACTCCTATACTCAACCGTCATTAGACGATGCCAGTCTTTAATCCTGTTTACTTCTTTCTAAAAACATCAATCTATGGCTCCATTAGAAGATCCAGGCGTTAAAGGCCCCTCCAATTACAACTTCGGCACTGTTGCGAGTCCTCGCTATCACTTCACGCTTGTGGTCCATATCTTGGAATGCATCTATACCGTTGAGCAGGTTGCCGTATGGTTCGCTCACCAAAAATATTTTTCATTGACAGTTTGACATAACAGCTCCTGAGCCGTTTCGTTGTGGTTAGGATTGACTTGCATTACCTTCATTGTCGCCCCTTTCCGCAATGATTTTACCCTTTCTTTACTTATTTATAAATCGCCAAATTGTGTTCTGTGTACCAGTAACTATAGCTGTAGATTCTAGTACTGCTTCTGTTGTTATTGTTTTTCGCTATTTTGGTTATTTCTGTAATTGGTTCTATTCTTTTATGGTTTATAAGGCTAACTTTCCTTTACCAGTATAGCATATTTTTAGAAGCACGCCTTTAATTATGCTGCGCTTTTTCTGCGAGACGAATGGGTTTTAAGGACGGGCCTACGTGGCAATAACGTTTACTTTAACTTAACTCTCTTAACTCGAAAGCACAGAGTTACGTTACGTTGGTAATGAATGGCAACGCCTTTCTTGTATGTGCTATACTGAACAACTACACTAAATATATTATAAAAAAGGAGAAAATCCCAAAAGAGATGAAGAAAAAGAAAATCTGTTCTTCTTGAACTTCGATTGCTGATCAATCACATAAATTGTTTACAAGCACTGTCGCCGTTGATGTATGTGTGTGGTTTGAGATTGTTTTCATCAGGAAGTTAAAATTTTGTTTATTTTTGTTTATAGTTTTTAATTTCTTTTTCTGATGCATTTGCATCGATTGCTTTATTTGTTCAATACGTTGATGATGTTTATGTTCGTTTGCGTAAATCACATTGCTTCGTGCCATTTGGACATTCTGACAGATTAAAGGTATTTGCTTGTATATATTTTTATAGTATAAACGTAAACGCGCGTGAGGATGAAATCAGAAAAGCAATAAAAAAACGCACAAAACAACAAAACATTTGCATGGAATATAGCAAAAACAACAACAGGAAAATACCAAATGATACTACTATCAACATTTAGCTTTACAAACATACAAGAATACACGCATACAATTATTATCAGCTAACTGCGCAAACACTTAAATATAAGAAGTAGTTGTGGCAACAGTAACAACATGGGCATCAGCGTCACCATCAATATTGGCATCAGCTAAATCACGTTACTTGTATAACATGCACTTAAAAATGCAATCAGCTGCAAAATTTCCACGAGGATTTTTTGAGAATTTCCATTTTAAAAGTAAACACGTAAAGTAGTCGAATTTTTACTTCCTATTCCTATTCACTCCTCTTTTATACGCTGTTACAGTTGCAATCACGTTGATTTACCTTTCCCCTTTTTTTTTATTTTGTTTTTAATCTTATGTCTTTATATTACTGCGTTGTATTGTGTTGGCATCTAGTGGGTAGATATTGTCGTCTAACCATAATAGGATCTCAAAAAATGCCTTTAAGATTACATATTTTTTAATAACGTACACTAACCTAAAACATTGTTCCATGCGTTGCCACACGAATCTAAAAATGAAGACATAACTGTTTGTCCCGGTGCTCCATCTTGTTGAACGTACCGACTGAATCTCTTGCATGTAATGGTGGTTGGAGTTGGATTAAATGTAAGAATGAAGAAGAACCAGACACACACACACACACACATATAAATATATCTCTTATAGCTTTTTCTTTTTGTTATTGTTTCTCTTTACAGAGTTTGTCCTCATTGCAGACAAATATCTCTGGAGACCTATTAAACAATATCAGGTAAAATTGCTTTGAATTAGAAAATTTTATAATTTCATTAGATATTCTGTTAATAATCCATTGAAATAATTTACAAGTTGTTTCATCTAAAAGAATAAATTTTTAAAAACGAATTTCTTAATAATATTACACAACCATTGCATGCTGCTATATGGGAAAATCCAATTTTAAATAAATTAACAGCCACAACATAATTGGAAATTTTAATATTATAAATCTGATTGAAGTTTTTATTTAAATGATGAGAGCTTGGTTAAATGTTCTTATATCAGCTTAGAAATTTTTTTAATTTAACTTTTCGAAAATTTTGCAATTATTTGCACTAATATTAATAATAATGTTCTCCAACATACTTTCCTTCAAGTGCAATACAATTAACCCAACACTTTTCTAACACTTCGATGTCCTCTTTGTAAGAGTATTTGTCAAGATCAAGTCAAAATATGTTTCAGTTTCCGCAAAGGTCTTACCATTTAATTCATATCTTCTTCACTGCAGATTGTTTTTGAAATTTGCAAACAGATAACAGTCACTGGAGGACAAATCTAGAGAATCAGATGGTGAAGGAAAAATTCAAATTTCGCTTTCGAATTCGATTAATACAAATTTACCATTGCAGTCGTCTACCCATGACGCTATGCATTTGTTTCACTGTGAAGAATATTGTGAATACACGATTTTTGGATATCTTCACGATGTGAGTGATCTTTTGTAATTTGTTTTTTGTCAGCATCGTTTCGTGAAAAAATTCCCATAGCTTCATTTATTGAACTCACGATATTAGAAATATTTTATGGTGTAAAACTTCGTTGCTCTTCTATTGGGCTGTTTTCTTTATCTGCATATTAGATAACCAAATTTATTAATGATAATAATAGTTTAAAATGTTAAAAATAATTCTTAGCAGTAAAAACATAGCTACCAAAAATATTTAAATTAACTAAGAGAAGCTGCAATTTATAAGATTGTACAAACTACAGATTGTTCACTCGTTCGGCTAGGTATTAGTAGCAACTACGGGAACAAACAACGGGTAGATATTCTAAGCTTGGCCTGCGTGATAATATATACTATCACTCCGCTACATATGGATTGTCAAATTCCTTATCCCATCGTTTGATAAGGCCTAGACAAACACTTATCTTGTTAACAACGGTTTGAATATGTAACTTGAAGGACATTTTGGCGACAAAAATTATACCTCATTCATTGATAAATGCACGGTGTCAAGTATCTGATCGCAAATGATGAAAGGTGCACTTTTAACAATGGTTCTAGTGAAGTGCAGAGATTTACATTTGACTATATTTACTTCACACTATTTCACAAGTGGAAGCAACTCTGACCTAAAAATGTGAAGGTCTTTTAAATTATTGGATGCGTGAAAGAGCGTCGCATGATCCGGATACATAAATACGTGCGGACCGTAAATAACAAATGGAAAGTAATTCATGGACTGAATAACAGAAAATGGCTATCCTGGAAAACAGCTGATTTAACAGAAATTTCTTCAGATACGCAAAAATTATAAATCTTAATAACTTAAACATCTTAAATAAGTTGGACACTCAAAAGCGATGACTGATTGTATTAAACGCTTTACTTAAGATGGTATAAATCACGTGAGTTGAACCGTTTGAAAATTTCTTTGAGAGGTGGCTACAAAATTCAAGAAGATTAGTAATGACACTCTCGCCACTCACAAAACCATGCTGTTGAGTAGAAATTAATTACGAAAAGACTGTGAGAAAAATGCTAAGCATAGCTTTCCGTCTACGCTTATTAACGGATTCTGGGACTTTGTTTTTGTAATTTGGTATGATTGCAAAATTTCTGGAAATATTTCCGTGCAAAGCAGTAAATAAAAAAGAGGTCTTGTAAGATATACGGTACAATTGATTAAGATTCATGAAGGAATACCATACACATCTGGTCTTGCAAATCCTTCGGAACCTTATCTTCCGAGTGGTCGATATTTGATATAGTTTTTCAAGTTATAAGTGTAGGACGATGAACTTAGATTTGTGGAACTATACGACTGTCCACCAAACTTTATAAACAAATTAAATATATCTTGCTGATCAGTCGAAGATGCCATAGCATACTTGATATATTGAAATATATAAAATATCAGTAGCCTTTTAAAAAAAAATTTGAAAATTTTATTCCGCTCAAATTAACTCATATAAGAAGACTATTCTAGACTTAATAGCCAACAAGGAATTACATAAAATGCTGATATATCTAATAGTGATAATAATCTTACCCAATATATTAAAAATCCTAAAAATTTTTCAAAAATTGAAGAATTGATTGAGTTGACAAACACTCTCGTCAATACGATGACACTCTTAAGTACGAAATTAGGCAAATAAGCCTCCGAATCGGTGTACGGAATGCCAATGAAGTCGAAACTTTCTTCATAAAAATTTTAGCGAGTATTCTTATATCGGGGTCTCGTTCTCAGACTAATGTATATCACTTGCTAACTGCTATAGATAGAATTCGTGCTGTCATCGCGATTCTAGTAAAATTTAATATTGGATACAAAGTTTCGAATGTCCTCCTCTAATTATCAACTTCAACACGACTCGTCACAACCTCTCAATAAAGTATAATTTCATCAATAGTAAAACGTGATATTGGGACTTTTAGAGATTGAATCGATAACAATTTGTATCTTAGTTTCTCTAAAATTGAGAAGAGATTAGAAGATTTTAGAAATCTTAGAAATCTAGTCTTTTCCCAATCGAATCTCGATAGTAAAATAATTTCGGTAGCCTTCAAATGAGGCAAATTATCAGAAACAAAAAGAAATTAAGAGGACAATGAGAAAATAGTAGGAATCCTCTAAATAAAAGGAATTTGAACAGGGCTACGGAGGATCTCCGTTTACGTCTAGTTAAAATAAAAAATTGATAAATTATTAATGTTTTAATCAATATTAATTCAGGTATGTTTGACGGACATTAATTATGGAGATCGACCGCAAATACCTTAAACAACCGGCATGGCAAACAGTTTCCTTTAGAGATAGGTCTTGAAATTGATAGAGCAAATGTCTAATAGAAAATTTAGCTTAATAACCTTTTTTGGATTTCAAACATCAATCAGTTGCCGAAGTAAGAGAAAAAGTTATCAAACCACAACATTAAAAAATCTTCTGGTTATGATCGTATAAGTGGAATAGTTATTAAATTTTTATCAGTTAATTTTTCAATTTCTTTATATTAATTCTTAATCATTTGTTAAGAAAAAACAATTTCCAATTCCATGAAAATGCACCGAGATAACTACTTCGGCTAAACTAACCAAACCAGAAAATGTTGTAAACCCATACGGACTAAGTATTTTATTGGTAGGATTTTCTAAAATATTTGAAAGAATATATTTAGGAAGATTACTGCCAGTTTTAGAACGTTAACCTATTATTCCCGAGCGTCAGTTTGACTTCAGGAATAAACACTATACTATTGAGCAATACCATCGTCTCAGTTCGTACATCTGAGAAGCCAATGAACGCGGTAGCGCATTCTTAGCCTGATCAAAGTATTTCACGTCGTAAACTTTATTATTGTACGCGCTTGCCTCCAAGTCTACATAAAACATTGGGAATGGCTCTTTAGTAAATCTGCGACATATGTTAAAGATATTTTGCACTTTGAGACCCAGCTTTTCAATATCGTGCTTCAAATGAACAACTGGAGTCGAATGATGGAAGTGTTTTAAAACCACTCTTTCTGCTTTTTCCTATTTAATGTGGTAAGTGTGGAATTGAATATATTTGTCACATAAATAATTCACTAACTTCGTATACGAATCGATAGAGATAGTCACTATTTTAATATGGCCACGTTTCATGATATTATAATTAAACTTGTTTGCATCTTTTGTACATCTCGTACGTAGGGCATTGCAATTTGGGGCGATTTTGGAAAGACTGCTACTTCATTGTCATTATCATTAATACTATTTTCATCAGAAAAGCGATTCGCAGAGTTTGTATTTTACGCAGGTCTTTTATTGTTACGAATAATAATAAAATTACATTGCTTACGTTTATTCTGGCGACGAACTTTGCCAGTCCAATGAGGCTTTGTGCAAATCGTGGGATTTATTAACCGCCAGGCTATATCAAAAAAAGTGTAATCTTCGGAAGGTTCAAACTCGTTTACTTAATTCCTAATACCTACGATATTTGGGAGTAATAAGAAGTTCATTATTAGGCTCAATTGTAGCAAAGCTTTGTTCACAATCCATTTTCTATTCTAAATAAGTATTTATCTTGATTTGTTAACCAATTTATTCAATTTTTTATATATTCCTTCTTTCAGTTCAAGATCTTATACAGCGCAAAACGCAATATTTCATACTAACAACGATTAAAATAATATAGCGTTTTTTCATTAAATAGTGTAAATAAATCTGTGTTGAATAATTTTTCGTCGTGGTTGAAATTATCAATTTACGCAAATGGATTACAATATTTTTAATATCTTTTTACACGTTGGTACCAGGCAATAATTAAAAGCAAGTGGACTATATATAGTTTTAATAAACTTATTGGTTCAATCATTTCACACTTATAAAGACTAAGCCAATCACTAATATCGGCGATAAAGCCGAATGTCCATGAGGCTTGACCATCGTTAGCGAACACTATAGACGACAACATTGATGCGGTTAGGCCGAAATACGGACGCAGTGTCAAATGTAACTTAGCACTAACCATATAGATATTCTTTTGGTAAGTAATTCATCTTTTATCAGAAAGATTGAGAAAACGTGCTGCGATGATCAATAACGAATACCTGATAGACAGAGGTTTTATTAAAAGTGAATTTTTTAAATTCTTACTGGTTTATTTACTGCTTTGTTAAATCTTATTAACAAGCGTAATTAAAAATTAACGTAACTGAAGTACTATTAAATCATACTATCCAAATTAATAGAAATTTTTTATATATTCCTCATATCCGTCAATCTGGAAATATTTGTATCACATCACTTAGAGTTGAACGCACTGGGGACTAAATGTCTTTTTTTAATTTGATATTAGATTTTGTTTGTAATTACGGGCCAAAACGTGGAATAATACAAATAATTTAAATGCATCAATAATCGTTAGTACGTAATTGTCAATGAATAAGGAAGAAGTACAATAATGACAATACAATATAAAATTGAAAAATATTATTATTATTTAATAATAATGATAGTAATAATAATAATAATAATAAAAATAATGATAAAAATAATAAAAATAATAATAAATAAGAATAAAATAATAATAAATCAAAATAAATAATTATAAAATAATAATAAATAAAAATAAATAATTATAAAATAATAATAATAATAATAAATAATAGTAATAGGTTGGTCTAAGGCAACTTATTTTAAAATTGAGACTTTTCTGTATTACTAAACACATATAAAAATAAGTGGCTCAATTAATAAATAAGTAGTTTTATAAACAAATGCACAAACACAAGTTATTATAATTTTCCACCTATATTAACGGCATAAACTTCAAATCAAAGAAAGAGAAAGAATAATAATGTTTATGTTTCGATTTACTAAAATTTATGTTGGTCACTGAAATGAAAGAGAGCATAAAGAGCAATCAAAACCGAACAAATTTAAAATAAAATTTTACATATAACCAAATTCGTATACACGTTTTCAATATAATATAAAAGTTTTGAATTATCTATGCGTTGTTGCTATTAACTCATAAGGTAATAAACTCTCTGCTAAGAAAAAATTAGAGGTCATAATTTCTTATTTTAAGTAAAGTCTCTGTTCTTAACTGTGGTTTGCATTTTTTAAGAAAGAAGAACTAATAAAAAATGTATTTACGTCTTAAAATGAAACCCCTTCATAGCGAGCAGCATAGGTTCCACATGGCACATTTTTTAGTGTCGCATAAACATGTAATTACAAGGGAATTAAGGCAACAGGTAAATAAAAGGGAAATTTACGCAAACCTTACGGTGCAATATATAGTTCACCTGATGTTTTGCGCTTCAGAGAAGACTGGTACAACGAAATTTCCGACTTCTGTATGATAAATTTTATATATAATATTTTGTAGTTTTCTTCCTGACTTCCTTCGTCAGAAAGGCTGTTACTTACTCGACCGCTTATTTACTCTGTTGCTTAACCATCCAATCACTGAGAGATTTGTGGTGACATACACTTTCTTACACTGATCACCTATTCTTTCCGCTTTACAGCCCGTTACTCAGATAATAGTTTTATTACTCAATTTTCAATCTCTCAATCATGCTGTTATTCAGTCATTCAGTAGCTTAGCTGCTTGTCAATTAGTCTTTTAGTCATTATTTAGTCAATACCTGACTTTCTCAATTACGTACTGTTAGAGATTCTTGGTCTCTTCTTGAAGTTATAGGCGTTTAATCCTTAAGCATTTAATTTTGGAATCCTAATCTTTTAGGCGCTTAGATTATCCGCCTTTGACGAGGGCAGCTCAAGCCCAAAAGATTTGTACTAATAGTCCTTTCATTATCATTCCATCAAGTTCTTGGAACATATTTACACACTTTCGCTTAATTAAATTTCCTGCTTTAATTTGTTCAGCTTCCAAGTGAATATATTTCGTGCAAAATCAAAGCTTTTGTTATGTTCTCAAGAAATTTTATAAGCGTTCGAGGCTTAGATTTAAAGAGATATAGAAACGAAAAATGTTTACTTTTATATATGATAATAGCGAATTAAGACTTTTCCTTGACTGATGCACACTGTATTTGCTACCAATAGATGTATTGTATGGAGTTTGTGAAAAGATTTACTAGGCGTTGCGAACGCAATGATAAAATTAGTACGACTTTTTCCTTAATCTTTGGTGGTGGATATAAAAATATTTGTATTGTACGTGCTCTGTGCAATTCCCACATGAATATGCAAAACAGTGCCGATGGATACTAACGTACGCATGCATATGCCTGTATAGATAGACGTACATATACATACAGATATATATATATATACGCATATATACCGAGACATACATCCGCATACGTGTATAGTTCGTGCCGTTTACTCAATTATAAAGATGATGTCGAAGATGATTTAGTGCACAGCATACGACCTCGAACGCCTGCTATTAGTTGGTACCAATAGCTAGTACTACTTTCTGTGCTGAATATGTACAATATTTTAATACATTATATGCGTAACGCAACAACAGTAAATTATGTTTATTATCAGACAGAAGTAAAAAAAAAAAAAAGAAAAAAAAAAGACAAAAAGAGAAAAATCTCTTTCTTTTTCTTTCGCAAGTGCTACCCGTAAGCGTGGGTGTGCTACGAGTCTATGTCTATCAATTAGGGTAACTATGTAAACGGAGCCTGAGCATTTATCTGCGTTAACATGCCTGTATATATATATATATATATATATTTGTGTGTATTGTAATATGCAAGAATAGAGTATAAGTGAAATACTGGTAAAATTTTACTAGAATTTTAATTGTTTTATATATGGTTGGTTTCCCTTGGGGATTATGATGATGATTATTAACGTTTCTGCGATCTGTAAAAATTCAAATATTACTGAATGAGATTCACTTTAACTCGCTGTGTATGATTTTTAAGCTGTTATACTTAAGGTCATGTTAAAAGGACAAGAGTATCTTTACAATTTGCTAAACTGTACAATAAATGGCAAACAACAAAACTGAAACAGTTGAAAGGCTTCTCTTGTTAATTTTTTAATTAATTAGGAAGGTTAGTAAAAATAATCTATAAACTTTTCCTCTGCCATTGACGTAACAAATTCTATTTAATTTAAAGCAACTAAGATGAAAAGGATGCTATTGCATTATTTATATTTCGACAGCAAATTTGAAACGTTTTGGTTCTGTTTCAGATAATTTAGTAAAAAATGAAACACAGAGAGAAATGAAAAATGTTTTTTTTTTCATCATTTGTTTGTAACTGGAATAGATTTTGTTTAAATTGCTACGTTAATCACATACAGCAGAATGTAAGTAATGCCTGTAAGCCGCACAAACAATAAGAGTGTAATATAGATAGCGAGATAGAAGAGATAGTGGAAGAGGGAAGGACAGAGAAAGAGAGAGTGAGAGAGAGAGAGAGAGAGAGAGAGAGAGAGAGAGAAATAGAATGAACAAGCGAAAGCAAAGAATGGAATTATAAATCCTCTTTTAAAATTAGTTCATTTTATTTAGCAAATCTCTTAAAGAAAAATTTCCATTCCATAAAGAATTTGCAGACAGATGGCAAAAAAGTTGACAAGGAATACAAAAAAAAAAAATCGAAAACTTGCTTGCAAAATGTAAGCAAAGAGAATTGGAGACAATCAATCTTACTTTGAGCTTAATTCAATTTCGATTGTGACATCTGCCCGCTTAGGCTATCGCAGACAGATATCAGATACGCACACACAAACGGGATTCAACTGCTATTTGCCAAAATCCAGTACCCTACGCCAAATGTGTAAAGGATAATCTTCTTTTTTTTTTAAGGTACACAAAAAAGTTGCTTTTCGTTCCTTTTTCTGGATTATATTTGTGTCCCCGCAAAGCGAATGCTTGCACTGTTAACAGTAAACATCTACATATGGTTTAACTATTAACACTGTCATGATACAGCGAAGTTTGAAGACAAAAAACAATGAGGAAGAAAATTATATTCGGTTCAGGCCGAATCATTTTATACCCAAGTCTAATCATTCTATCAATATCAATCTTATTCTATTATCAAAAAAGTGAGGGAAGCATTTGAAAATTTGATCGTTTGCAAGTTTGTCAGAGTGAGTCCGTTTTTTTTTTTTACAGTTTAGACAGATAACACATGTGTAGAATGACTCTCCATATTCTGTCTTGTTTACCTTACGATTAATAAAGAGAAAATGTCAAAAAAGTGAATAAAATAAAAACTTGATCACTTACAATTCGATTTTTACCGTTTTTGTATATGAATAGTAGGGTTCCTCATAAGAAAAATTTTAAAAAATTTCAGCTTTCTATCTATCTTTCATAATTTATGAGCGAAAAGTAAAAACCCAAAAACTGTTGCTGAAAGACACAGAGGTGCTTTCAGTTTCAGTTTTTTGTGGGCGTGTTTTTTTGGCCGAATTGGGAATGCCAACGCTTTTCCCAAATTTCAAGTCGATATCTTTTAATTTTTGCGGCCAGGAGAGTGTTAACATCACAAATACCCACAGCCGGACAGACATGGCTAGATCGATTAAGAATTTGAAGTTGACATGGAGCAAATATATATATTTGATGGGATCTCTAAAGCTTCTTTTCCGGTCTTGCAAATATTATGACAAAATGAGTATAGCCCGTCTTTGGGGCTGGCATAAAAAAGATACGTACTTCACACTTTTTTCAAAATGAATTTTAGGCACTCCTCCATTAAGTCAAGGATAATTTTAATTACAAACGTAACTAGAAGCGACTTGGAGAACTATCACGCCTTGCATTGTTAACGTTGTAATATTTGGAGATAACTCATGACTTCATCGAAGTGTTTTTCTTGAAAAGATAAAATAATCTCATAGAGATTTGCTTCGATATCTTAATGAAATTACATAATTTATATTTTTGAACGTTTGATGAAGAGCTAAGTATCCAAACAGACACCGACTAAACTACTAAATTAATTGTATCGGAATTTTCAAAGATTCAAAATTTCTATACATATTCTAAAGGTATTTCGCAGTGTTACGTAAAGAATAACAAATTGAACTTATTTGCATTTTTTAAGTCTATAAAAAAATAACTCAAAAGAAAAATGTAAAGACAACCCCTAAGTATAATACATTCGCATGTTTGCATTTTAATACATGTGTGTACGTAAGCATGGGTGGGTGTCACATTCAACCAACAATAGGGATTGGACCCTTAAGATAAACGTTTGAAAAGTTCATTGTCAACCATGACAAAGCCGTCTGTCAGCCAGTCACTCATTTATCGAAATGATACGCATGTTAAAGGGTTGTATATCAAATTGAAGCGATTTAAATGGTTGGTCAGTTATCCGAGGGTTTTGTTTTTGAAATATCTTTCGTATATAATCGAATATTTTCTATAAACATTAGATTTCTTAGACTTCTGTACTGAGATCTTTGCATGAAACAACAACAAATTAATATCAATAGTTTATATCAGCACAGTCAATCAATAAAATTAATTTTAATTTCCAGAATATTCAATTTAAGTAAACGGTAATGCTGTTATCGCTGAGTCATTCTTTATTATTAAAAATTTCATTGAAATTGCATTTTTGCCAAGTCTTGCATTCAACTATTGACGAGCAAATAAACTCTAATAAATGGACAAGTTGTGGGGTATAGAAAATCATAATTGAAAAATTATTACTTGGCCGCTAACAATTTCATAAATTATATGAATTCATCGTAAATTCATATAAATAAAATCTTTCACTGATTGTTTGAGTATAAATTATTCTATAGCCTCGAATATTGAGACATGGTTTTGAAGACAATCAATTAAGTTGTATAGTTTGCAACACATCTGTCATGAATGCGAATAAACCGTAACCCACAATACGTAGCAAAATTCATGAAAGACCTTTAGGCAAAATATCCTTATTTAAGAGATCATTGCAGAAGCATATTTAAAGAAAAAAAAAAAAATAAATGGAAAAAAAAAGCAAAATATAGAGAAAAACAATTCAAAAAGAGAAGATTAATCCCGAGTGTTAATAATTGATTCTTCAGTCCTTCTCTAATACAATGAGAGATGACTGCTGTTTTTTAGATTGTATAAATGTTGAAGTACGTTTACGTTTACGGGCATGCTTGTATATGTGCGTGCGTGTGTGTGTGTGTTTGGGTCTGTGTGTGTGTGTGTGCGGTAATCGTTTATAACTGGAGGCTATTACAGGATTTTCAACCATTGAAAAATTCTTAACAGGCCATCAACTATTGCCAATTATTGTACAATCAATGAGTTGGATAGTGAGCAGAAGTTCAAGTGGTTTCCTTTTTACACCTAAATATGTCCTTAAAAAATCATGTGACTAAACTGTAATACAGACGGAATAAATTAATGTAGAGCGGAGACAATAATCAAAGATTAAAATTTAAAAAAAAAAACTTGTTTTCAATCGTCAATAAAATCTCAAACGACCAACTATTACCTGTGTTCCATCAAAAATAAAGTCTTCATTTTTCATTTCTATTTTCAGTATCAAGTTTTTGATAATAATTTTGGATAATGAGTTATTAAGGCTTTTGTTATTGTATGTAGCAATTTATTACTTTTGAGATTCAGCAAATCTCAAAAAATATACTTTACCACGCACACACATACACTTCCCGAAGTGTTTGATAGCAAGACTAAAATGGAACGAACAATGGTGTAGGACGGAAAAGGCAGATTGTAGTTTTGGGCCAACATCTTCAAACCTGTAAACTAAGGCTTGAAATTCATAATAATTATCGTGATCGCCAATCTTATCATTCACATTCTTTGGATCATGATCTACAAGATCTTGGAATATCTTGCTTAGCGTCTCTTCTAAAACGAGAGAGGGCTTAAGAAATACACTTTATCACTTCATTTAAAAGGCTTTTGAAAGGGGTTGGAAGGTGGTCAATTGACACGCACATAAAGTAAACGCTACATTAGTGCGCAACGAAAAAGTGTTTTTTTTTAAATCGATCTATATTATAAAACGGCAAATATCATACTAAAAATACGATGCCCTGAATGACAGTTCTGCTTTACTTATATTGCTGAAGCAAGTTTGCTATATCCGAACTATGAAATGGATAACCTGATCTTTGTTTTAAGTATACTTTCATTTCATATGGTCCTTATTATATGATTAACATTTTGCTTCAATTCTTTAGAATGTCGCTTGAAGGTTTAACAAATCTCATCAATCTAAAACCATTGTACAAGCAAAGCCAAGCCTTTTAAGAGCCTTACAAATAAAGATATGAGCGTATTCATTTACTTACCTTATTAGAGTTCTAGAACTCAGTCCGAACTACATCTTCAGGAATCTAGTTAAAGAAAAAAATACAAATACTAGAAAATGACGGTTGTCATTTTCTCTCTTCCAGCTTCCTTTGCCGTGGTCGATGCTTCACAAAACAAGTTCCACTAAACCGCATACTTCACGAAAGTGCTTCGTCATTCACAACTGAAGCCAGAGCTATCCTTCAAGCTGTGGACATCGCATGCAAAAAGAAATTCAAAAGTGTTATTGTCACAGTTTGTATTAAAAGCTATCCAGACCCCCTCAATTTCCAACTAGAGCACCATGGACAAACTGAGAAATACCTTAGCAACATCCGGGTGATAAGATTATATTGCTTTGGGTATTAAGTCATATCGTTTTTTTTTGGGAAATGAGCAAGATGATCGACCGGCTAAATCTGCTGCTTCTGTATTTCTAATTATGGACGATATCATAAAAAAGTTGGACCTTCAAAAATACTTCGGAAAGAACGTTAAAGGGAAACTCATGGAAGCAAATCAATAATACCGTTATTCAACTAATATGGGCAAAGTCAAGATTAGAACATTAGCCAGAATTCGCAATTGCAACACAACACAAACGTATACTTAAGAAATTTTCTTCTCCATTCTGCAGTTGTCGACAAATTCTTACAATAAAACAGCTTCTTTGTAATTGCGTTAACTTTTCGTTTATTAGAAAAATCGCATTTGGACCAACTAATTCTATGGATCTTGAAGTCAGCTACAGAACATATTAGGACTTTGCAAAATTTTTTATCAGTCATTTCTACAGGTAAATATGTAAAAGTAATGAAAAATACCAGTGTAAATAAGGGTTAAATTCGATAATTTGGACCTTTCTCTACCTAAAACAACAATTTTCCATTTAGTTTTATTAAATCATTCAGGGTATACAACCGCTAATGATGGAACGCTCAAAATTGCATTTTCTACATTCATTGTCGACATTAATTTTCGACATTCATAATTTGAGGAAATCTGATGTCGAAGCTCATAAAAAACTTTTAGAAACTAATGATGATGCTTCTCTATCATATGCCAGTTGTCGCTTCGAGTTTCGATGGTTTAAAAGTAGTGATTTCGTTGTCAAGGACAAAGAATTCTCTGGAGGACCAAAAAATGTAGAAAACGATGGAAACTCAGCTCAAAAAAAAAAAACGAGCCGATAGCTTATATTGCTAGCGCTCAATTGTTTTCTTTAGTTCAAGAATGCATTTCATTAATCTAAAAATTATAATAATAATAGAGTTCTAGATTTTATTTGGCTTCTATTATTTCATCAAAAGGACACATATATGTGTAAACGATGTGTACTGTAAACTACTAGTATCAGACAAAGCTATTCAGAACATGATATGATAAGTATCTCGTTCTTCCTCTATAAAGATAATTAAAAGGCTAATGCAATGTTGTGTATGAATGTAATTTTGTATACGTTTAATGTATTTATTATTGTACAATATGAATATGAATTAAAGGGTATAAGAATTTTCTTAATTGTCACAACAACGATAGTAACGACAACTGTTTTAACAACGTCCGCACATAAAGATTAAACTGAATTTTAACTAAATAGCTGGAAATGAGATGACAATAAAATGATGAAGACGACGACGTTCATGCAAGCGTTCACCTCAGTAATATTATATTAAATAGGCTTAAGAATCTTCTCACTCCCCGCATTTAAACCCTTTTTTAACTGCCTGTAATGAAGAAAACATTCTCAATATGTATATGGGGTTCCGTTGACGCCATATTCATTTGAATGTTACCAGTTTAGCACCAACTTGACATTAATGGGAAGTTGGAAAGTTGTTATTGCTAAGCGAATGCGTGTGCGTGCACGAGTGTGTACGCTCTGTATTCTCTCTAATCACGTGGAAAGGCGAGTAAAAGCTTTATAGATGGTGTGTTAACGCCAAAGGATAAACTACGCTCAGTTTAACAGCAGCAGGATACGTGTGTGCATATCTCTGTGTTTATGTGAAAGGGTTGTTGTTGTTATATTTTCTGAAAATCTAACTAATGCTTATCATTAATCATTAATAATGGTGTTTTTCGCTCAGTATTATTTATTTATTTATTTTTTCTGATCCGTAAGTAAGCGACAGAAGACTTTTGCAAGTAATTCATTCATTCATTGTTTGTTACAGTCAATGAAAATAAAGGAAATAATGGTTACGCACTAAATGCTGGTATTGGTAGAAAAACTCACACATATACAGGCGCAATATAAGATATATAAACATATAATTTAAATACATAAAACGCATACACTCACAGACAGAGAGATGGGCCCAATTTAATGGCCACACGGTCTATTCGCCCGGCAAGGGAATGAAATGAACTGAAGGATTGGTGAGACGAGTGATTGGTAAAATTCCAGAACAGGTTAGAGTTTGAGTTTTTGAAAAGAAGAATAATAAGCATAATCGTTACGCTGCTGGTGATGAAGCATTCAAGCATCTGTTAATGGCACTCGACAATTTAAAATATGAAGTATAAAATTTGACTTGAGGCGATACGTTACCAGATTACACTTGAGTCCGTAAATAAATGAAATTCACTTAGATATTGAGTCCAATTGAGTTCTTACCACTCATATCTGCACAAAACTACATTTTGCTTAAGGAGAATTAGTACTCATTCCGAAAGAATAATTTCAATACTCTTGTAAAAAAAAAAAAATAAATATATTTTTCTAATGCTTGTTTTTTTGCTTTTTTTTTATTTTTTATATTTTTTTTTTTTGAAAATTTTCCGACAATGACTAGCGTCCTAAGGGATTGTGTGTTAAAAATAGAATTTTAAAATAGTTATGGTTTTTGGTATATAATACATGCTTCTTCTTCATCATCTCATACTTTAAAGGTGGTGACTTTTTATGTGTGTGTGTATGCACGCGTGTATGTGTGAGATGTTTTGTTCAACTCTTGACGAGGTGTTGGACCAGAAAATTCAATTTAGCATTTTTAAGTGCGTTTCCTTTGATCGCTAAAATCGAATTTTCAGCAATGAAATACACCGATGACAGGCTTGATAGCCTAATGTATAAAACGCAACCATCACCATGGCCATCAACGCCATCAAATTTTTATTTTTGTATTTCAAGAGAATGATTTTATATCCATAATGTAAGCTCAGCCAAACCATACTATACCAGTTGTCAGCAAATACGAACACAAACACATGCTATTGCTATTTGTAGACAGTTGCAAACTTATTTTATTTTCCGTTTGATCCCGCATAACTTTCAGGACATTTGTTATAATTAAGTCTCACACCCTAAGTTCTTATATTAAATGAACAATTTTTTCGAAAAAATAAATTATTTACATTCAGAAGAATGATAAAATATCGTTGATCTAAAATATGTTCCATGATTGGTTACACCTTTTTATCAGATTTCGAACAATTTCTGAACCCCAAGCTAGTAAAAAATCTTCTTCTTGATGCCGCGCACTATTCATGGAGTCCTTTTTTTTATCACTTCGTACGAGCCGCTCAACAAGCCTCATAGGCTACCACTCTCCACTCGAATATTTCCAACAAGTCACGAAACGGTTTTGCTGTACATGGTGGAACTGAGCTATAGAAAAAATTATCTCGTGATGGCATTTTAGGTTATTTTGGTAGTGTTTTGAGCAGCCATATTTCCCCTTTTCCACAAATTTTGATATGGAATGCAATAAAACAACGTTATACAAACACTTTCTCAATTTACCATTTATACGCGTTCAACACTTATTGATGGCACAACAAAATGCCACATATGTCAAATCTTTATACCATGTATTGGTGTGAGCTATCTCTTTCTCAAATGGTCATTTCGCGCTTGTACATCTGGTGTATGTACATAATATATATACATACATGTCAATGCATACGTACATGTCTGCCATATCATGTGAGAACAAAATTTCACATCTCTATAGATACTAGATTTTATCGAGTATTTTTACGGAGATAAATAGTTTTTTTTCAGTAAGATAAAGCAAAGATGAGGTTTCCTTATATGCACTAGTTGTGCAGCAACATTTAGCTAACATTGTTAATGAAATATTTGCAGATACTGAAACCTAAAATAAAAGAGTGAATATGAAGTTGTGCACTAGTTTTCTCGACTTATGAACTTATAATAAATTAAAGTCTCTATTTCCCATTGATCAACAGGTAAGTTGAACGTATGAGTCAAGTCAGCATTCCATTCCTGCTCCTTTCCCCCTCTCCCAACCCCCTTCTCCCCTCCCCCTCACCCTCTCACCCTCCCCCTCATCCTCTCACCCTCCCCCCTCGCCACTCTCCACCCACTTCTCGCTCGCTCTCCCTCTTCCACTCTCTTTTCCTCACTCTTTTAGACACGCAGCTAAGCGATTAGTCGTTTGGATACTTAGAAATTTTGTCTATCAATCACATGTCCTTACGGCCATTTAGTCATTTATAGTCTCACAAGTTCTTATTATTTTACTGACCCATTGTCGCGTAGTCATCGAATGCTTTGTCTCTTAAACTTTTACTTAACCAGCGTTTTTTTCACTAAAATCTTCCTAGAATGCGTACATAATACTGCATATCAATATATTCGAAATTCCTATACCCAACAGCAAGGCATGTTGAATTGGTCCATCCATTTGCAAGACAAAAAACAATATAAATAAATATATATTCCGAATATGAAGTTATGGGTGGATTTAATTTACACGTTCCTCTTGCATTACCCCGCTGTTGAAATGTCTATAGAATTACAATAGTTAGCCGAAACTGGATACATGTATTCATCTATAACAATGCTCACGACATGCAAGAGTCTACAATGATAAAATTAGAAACTTGAAAGCTTGGAAATGTGTACAATAAGTCAAGAAATAAACAAAATATATGTACATGGATAAGCAATGACGAAAAAAATTGGTTATAGGAGACGTTCACGGAGGCTACACAATATGGGCTGAACTTTAAGCAGACGATCAGTCAACGAGAATGATATGATATGTATCATTCAAATCTCTACTGATGATATTTATGGGGCCAGCAAGCTCATCTCTATATAAATGAAGATTAACCTGAGGGCCTAAGACCGACCTAAGCGGACTACAGGGAACATTTAGGTTAATTTCGGTCAAAAGGATAAGTAAATCAATTTCGCTTAATTCGCTCAATTTCGTCATCCAGGGTCATCTAAAGATCATAAAAGTGGTCAACTAACTTACACGCTCATAATCAACGGTATACCTTAAGATATATATTTATCGGTTTAAGATTTTGCATATGCAAGGTTTACTCTAAAGCAGATATAAGTTTATAATTTGGCGTTTAATCAATATTTTGCAGTTCTAAATTGGAACTGACTTCTGAATAGACCATTATTACACGAAAGCGAAAGTTTCTCGTTGCCGCAATATAATACAATATCTGATCGATTTATTGACATGCCTTTTTTTTATATAAAACTGTACTCCGTAGTTTAAGCTGAGAAAAAAGTGGACAAAAATTAAAACTCATACTACAGTAATCAAAGGAGTTATTGTAAATATTTTTGAATTTCAATGATTATTTTCAAAATCTTCATCTGTTATTATCATGCATTTAAAGTTCATGATATGCATGTAAATTGTGAATATATATACATATATATATGTACATATATATATATACATATACATATATACATATATATATATATATGTACATATATATATGTATATATATATATCATATGTATAAAATTTGATCAGTATAATAAAGGAGTAAGCAAACTAAGAAAACAAGCCTGTGTTAATAAAGTGCCAATCGGGCTGTTAAGAGCATGCGCCTGCGCGTGATTTAGTCGAATTCACGAACTTAATGAAGTTCTTTAAATCACGCAATGTGTTGCAATAACAGCATCAGCACACAACAGCAACAACAACAACAACAACAACAACAACAATAACAATAACAGCAAGAACAACGACAACAATAACAATCATGGCACTAGTTTTAAGTGATGGCCACTGACAAACACTAACAAACGTAAGGTAGGCAGTAACTTTGCCAGGAAAATAAGTAATCAGAGACACTGTTCACAGCACAGCAGGTCGTAATGGTAGCTAAAGATCTCATTAACACCACGAGGATAATTAAAAGCGACTTGACAACAAGATCTAGATGTTGCAAGAAGCCGACTGCCCCTTATATAAAAGAAACTTATTTGAAGAAAAATCAAAAACAAAACAGTGGCAAAACTGCACGAATTTTTCGGTAAACGTTTCATAGATACGATACCAATGACTTAAACAGAGATGGCGCTTTGTTAGTCTGTCTGTCTGCTTGCCTGTTTGTCTGAGTCTTTGATTGTCGGTCTATCCTTACTTAAGTAATGTAAGCGTTCTGAGATTAAATGGTACAGACCGAGCGTTAAAATATTAGTTACAATGCATTCATTCAACGACTTAATATATTGTAGGTAGTAGGCAAGTTTATTTGTGTATTTGTGTATTTGAGCATTCGGTTACAACCCAACAATTAAGTTTGCAATGAACCCACTACTATTACGCCATAAAATGTTAAACTTAAAGTAACAAAACAAATCTCGGTCAAACAGTGGATAGATGTTATGTGTGTAGTCATCAAAAACAATAAACAACAATACCTTGAGAATCCTGGTCTTGCTTTGTTGTTGTGATAAAATTACTTTTGTTTCATTTAACTGTTTTGTTGTTTTGTTGCAGTTGTTATCTTGTGAGTTTGGTGGCATAAAAAAAGCCCTTTTGTCTTAACTTTAGGTCACTGTTTCATTATTTTCGTACACAATCTTTAGTTGGTCCGTTGGTTTGTTCGTTCATTTGTTGTTTATTTTGACGCATTGATTGATGGATCGTTGCCAAAGTCACCATAAATATGTCGATGTTGTCTACATCATTCGCCTGTTACTGTAGCTACTGCTGCCGTTGATTTTATTTTACATTCACTTAGAATGTAAGGGACACAGAATATTATGCTGTGTGAGTGTATGCGTGCGTATATTGTATGCGATCACTTTAATATTTATCGCTAAAGTTCTGTCTGAGATTTTTGTTGTTGTTGAACAATTCTGTTGAATTTCGCGCTCATTTCTTGAACTTGGTTCATGAACAAGTTTTCGGATACAAAGAGGGCAAAACGAAACAACAAACACACAAAGCTTCTACTCAGAAAATTCTTCGATATTTAGTTGTCCACAGTTACTGTTCACCAAAAGGATAGCGGGAGAGAAAGAGACAACGGTAAGAAAAAAAAGTACTTAATTACCTTGACTGTGGTAGGCCTGTGTCTATTATACAGTTTATCGGCGACTAAATAAATGATATGTGTGGTACTACAGCCGGCCGCTTGCTTGGAGTTGATCTATTTTTTTTTTTTTTTTTTTTTTTTTTTGTAATTTCCATAAATTTAAAGATCTTGGCTTTCATTCTTAAGTAATTAATTGGAAAATTTTATTTCTGTTGACTTTTGATTTTAGTTCTACGAGTGACGATATACTTGTTGTTACTGTTCTCTTTGTTGTGTGGAGGACATGTTCATATGTGTTATCTGTTGAAAAATTCCTAGGTGTTGTTTTCTTCAATGTTTTTCAGAATAAAAGTTCTAAATGCTTTTCTTTTCATTCAAAGCCAGCGGCATCAACAAACGAGAACGCATTGCAGTAGAAGTTTTGTCAATCAATACTCGACATTACATATTCTGCATATTAAGTAGTTAACGAACATCATCGACAGCAATAACAACAGCAAAAACCGCAACGACCGCACACTTGATTTTTTTTTACATTTATGTAGATGTAGGTTGTGGTAGAAGAAAGTGTATATAGGCGCCCACACATTCCTTC
Source organism: Glossina brevipalpis (assembly GCA_000671755.1). Classification (NCBI taxonomy): domain Eukaryota; kingdom Metazoa; phylum Arthropoda; class Insecta; order Diptera; family Glossinidae; genus Glossina; species Glossina brevipalpis. The sequence continues at coordinate 1,001,347 of KK351012.1, forward strand.
GTAGCGAAAGTTTACTTACTTCCAGAAATCGATATGTAACGTGACAGCATCCCTTGAGTAGTTTAGTTACCCGGTAAGACGAAAGAAGAGAGGAAATAAAATATGCAAACATATGGCCGTTTTGTTTACATGAACATCCACAAGCACACACGCGCATGAACTATATATATATATATACATATATATACATATATATATACTATAATTGTAAATGTTTTTAGTTTTTGACTTTTCATGACATCATATACCGGTAGAAATAAACTGGAACAACATTAAAGAAAAATTTTGTTCACTCTTTGCATTCATGTTTTCTCTTCATGTTTTTTGTTTGCTTTTTCCCTTTTTTTTTTTCGCCTTTGCTCTTAATGCCTTCCAACAATTTGAATAGTTAATGTTATTTTGGAATTTTGTAAACGTCCACAAAAATTCCAAAGATTTCTATAAGAAACTATGGTATGTTGGCATTTACGATTGTTTGTTTTCCCATTGCTGTTATTGACTGGTTTTGATAATGTGACCCTAAGAAGATTGAACTCTTAAAGATACAAAGTACTTATGTAATGTTTGTATGTGCTAGCATTCTTTTAAAACTAATTTAGTTAATACTATTGGAAATCGTCTATTAAAAGACTTTCAATTGCCGCAACTATTATCTGAGATCATCTTCTCTAAGCTGTTTACAGAAAGTTAATGTATCAGCTGGCGTAACTTGTTGTTGTTTTTTTATATCGGACTACAGAAATTATGTAAAAATGTTAGTGAAAGCCTATAAAATAAAATAATTTGACCAAACATACACGTATTTGTGCTAAAAACGGGCATTTCGAGATGTGTGAAATCATCGTTTATAGCCACTTCAAAGTGAATTTACTTAAATGATAATCTTTCATCTTACATCAGCTTATTGTCATGCCATGTACTGGGAGGTCGATCGTCATTCATTCCAATGTGATTCGGTTCGGTTATATCATTTACTATTGATTTCGGTATTTATGGTATTGAAATAACATACAATTATGTGTAGGTATGCGCATACGTATTGGTCACAATCAAGCATACGAGTGGGAAAGTCCGTAGATGATGTTAGCGATAATTTTATGATGACTTTGTACTCTGAACAAAAAAAAAAAAAAAACAACTCAAACAGAAATAAATATACAGAGTATTAAAGGAAAAGCAATGTATACGGTATACTTAGAATTGCTGCTACTTATTGGCATCTTCTGTTATTGAAGTGAGCTGAAATCTTATAAAAACTGATGAATCAACAGTTTTATGGCTATTTCTTCAAGAGAGCAGCCAGTGGTTAACATGCAATATTCATTTGAAGCAGATTGAACGGTTAGTTAAACAAAAAAAGTAAATATATTTTGAGAGCTATTACTGATACAAAAGTATTAAGGACTGAGTAGCGTATATCAAAATGTAAGCAGTCTTTTTGTAACAGTCAGTACGAGAAAAAACCTGCAAATTTCGGAGGAAGAAGGCGAAATAATTTTATCGTTCGATTCATAGCAGCCACGCCTTGAACAGTGTAACAATTTGAAATGATTTATATTTGTGTCTTTTCTTTTTTTCTATTTTTCCAGTCTAACCGGTTATTAAATCCTCAATGGAAAAATTAAACTTTTTAGTTTAGATACAAATGTATTCTATTCTATATTCAAGTGAACAATAAATTACTGTACGTTTAAAACTTGAAAGAACCGGATTTCTATAAAACGTGTTATATTTATTTTTAATTTCTACTGTTATGCTAATGCTTGGGAGTTACAAACGTTATCTGTGTCTGTAGGCCCAATATATCTTTTAGTTTTTGTACGTTTTCAATTATTTTAGGTTATGTTGAAGCGACTTAATCCAGCAAAATTCGCTCGGATTCAGAAGAGATGTGCTGTGAAAGTATAGCAAACTTTGAATTGTCTAACGAAGCTACTGATAAGTTTTCTATTAGTTAAAATAAGATCATTCAAGTTGTACAAACATCTTTCACATCTTGGATCGAGATCGTTTTTGTAGGGATCAAAGCGTTGATGGTCGTAAGATGCAATTCCTAACAGTAATTGCTATCATGCTCCACATATATAAAATAAAACATATATCAGGGACAGAGTCTTTTCATATGAGGTTACGAATAAAGGCTTCTTGTGGCTAGTTGCCCTTTCCTGGATATATAAAAGTTGCCAAAAGTCGAGTTTGCTTTCCTTTTTTATGTTTTTTTTTTTTGGTGAGAATGTTGTAAATCAAAATTCGAATCTTCCAAAATTTCAGTTTCGAATCGAAGTGATATCTTTCGATCATTAAACAATTTCACGACAAATATTTATGAAAATTACACTTTATCAATTAAAAGAGATCAACTCCAAAGGTCATGAGTAAAGTTGTGATTTACTTTTCTGACTTCTTACTAAATTAAATTCCTTCGTTGATTATTAAATATATTTAGAAGATTTTGCAGTGTAAAAGAACAAGAGACTCCATGATAATCGAATATATGTCTACCAGTTAAATATTGTCACCCTTTTAATAACGATTAGGCTCAACACATATGTCTACACACTCATACATCCATAATGGCTGACCAATAAAGGAAGTGATGAAGCTTTATAAAATGTTGTCACATCATTACAGCACAGTAAAGGGAGAGACAAAGTTCATTTCCCCCATTCACGTATTCTACTGGATATCAGCTCAGTAGTCCAGTGAACAACTACAACGCGTTCTATGTCAAAGATAGTGGGAAGCTAATGAAAAAGTAAGAAAATACAACAAGAAGCTATTTTATATGTAGAGATATGGTTGGATGTGTTTGTAGACATGAGTAAATATATACTCGTACACGCATGTGTTAAGGATGTATAGATTAGGGAACAAATGTTAAATGTCAATGTAGGCCGAGTTAAAGATACTTTTTGTTTTTGCGTCTAAACTAAAAACTGTAGCTTCCGTTACTTGTTAATGATACCAAATTATTTATTAATTTAGAACGAAATCAAAAAAAAAAAAAAAAAAAAGGAAAAAGGTAAGGAGAAGACATTACAAAAGGGAAATCACTACTAATTCAAGTAACAAATGTGAACAAGTTTGTTTGCTGAATGTTAACGATCGAATCTCTACAAAAAATCAAACAATCGAACGAACGAACGTTCAACAACCAACTGAATGCCCACCCAAAAAGAAAAAGGATAAGTTACAAATACGCAATTATTTATTGTAAAGTTTTAGCTGAATCATCTGCATAGACCGAATGCATGAAACAACAACAGCTAACGCTCAATTTTATGCCGATTTTAGTGAGGTTAACGTAACAATGCATACATGACTATTCTTTTCGTTTCTTTTATCTCTTAAATGAGAAAAAAAAAATGTTTTTGAAAACTCAATACTCAATACTTGGTCAATTTAGTCGGTATTTGATCTATAAATTGTTTTCAATATTTGTTTAGTAAGCAGTCAATCAAATTACGGCCCTCTCGCCATATGCGAGTGTCTCAGGAGCTTACTTGTATTATTTCTTTTGTTTTTGGAGCCTTTAAGTGCCCGTCTGCTTCTTGATTCGTTCAGATGTTTCACGGAGCAACTTTGCCCCCCGCGCCGATATATTAACGTTAAACATTCTTTGTTCGCATTGATTGATTGAACAGAATTCCTATGGATGCCATGTAATATGCCTTAATTGACTTTGGATCATCTCTAATTTTGCGGTCATTAAGCCACCTGCCATTTCGGAATTTTTTGCACTGCCATATACAGCAAGAAAGAGAGAGAGAGACAGAGGGAGGGAGAGAGAGAGCGAGCGAGAGAGAGAGAGAGAGAAGAAGAGAGAAAGGGAGAGAGAAAGAGAAGGGGAGAGAGAAAGAGAGAGAAAAACAAAGAGAGAGAGAGAGAGAGAGAGAGTGAGAGAGAGAGAGACGCTTAGCCAAATGACTTTAACTAAAGGTTTCTTCGCGTTGGCATTATTTCAAAATTCTCTCGATTGGCAGTTTTGTCATTTGTGGTCACTGTCTTAATGTCGCCACGGTGTACGTGGCTATTCGCAGTATGCCACATAAAATAATTAATGAATGTTCAGTTGCATGCCTGGCGTTCATTGCGTGGAGTTGTGTGGAACGCAGTTTACACGCGCAACATCACATTCGAGACGCGCTTAAAGTGTCGCACAATTGTAGCTAATGCCACAATCGCGTATACACACGCACCAAACTTAATGAAGAGTTTTGCCGGCGATAGCTACAGACATAAACATTGCTTGCATAAAAACTGTTCGCAGTCTATAGTTTGACTCAGTTCATCTCTTCATTTTCATGTTGAGTGCTCCAAGAACATGACAAAACCTGACTACTGTGCATTGTGGATGTTTAACATGGGATACATTCATATAACGGCTGAGTGACGAGCTGAACAAGTTGACTGCTCCATTTGAATTTGTTCACGCATGCATAAGGTATAAAAATAAAAACTGAGTTTCAATCATTGCTTAAGAAACTATAGCTATGGGTGGCTGCTTAATTGTGTTGCAAAAATAAATCTTTAAAGCCTACCACGTTTATGGGTTCGATTTGCAAGCAATTTACACGCTTGCATTGATTAGATCTAAATCGTGAGAGAAAAGAAACTGCATTATTTCGTTTTCTTTTCAGTTACAATTTTGGAAAAAAATTTAAATATCTTTTCTTTCCTCTATTCTTCCATATTTCCATATTTCCGCACGTCGTCTAGCTCCGCCGGCTGAATTTATTCTGAATTCCATCAAAATGTTGATGAAATACCCCATATGTATGATGTTCATATCAGCATATGCTGCATATTTGGCGTCAGTATTAAGTGAAGCTGATGGATGTTTCGTTATTTTCATGCGAATGGATACCGAATACAGAAGGATGTTGTGGCATCCTTCTGACTGAACTCAATGGCAGATCGAAAGAAAGAAAAAAAAAAAAGGAAAGAACGACAGACAGACAAGGTAGCAAGCAATACAGCTAACAGACAACATAAGACTCTTTTTGGCTGACTGTTTAGTTAACTGCTTGCTTGGTTGGCTGTCCGCTTGGTTGCTGCTGTAAGAAAATCATAGTATTATGCGAATAAAAACCACTAAATTATTTTAAAACTTATATTGGCATTCGATGAATGACAGAAGCACGAATCGTGCAGATATTTTGCGTGTCGTATGGACGTTGTACGGTAACAATATTCTCGTACAATAACAGCGAGACTGGACTAGTAACGGCAGCCACGCAGGAAAAAGGCGCAGAAGAACCAGAAACATTAACAGCAAGTCAATAATGAAAATACGGTAGATACGGTGTGACATCAAGATGAAAAATAACTCAAAACAATGACAGGGAAAACGGACGGACACAAAATAGATAGACAGATGGAGAGACAAACTGGTCGCGTACTATTGTTGTTTACAGTCGCACGCAGTATACAGCAGCAATAGTATGCAGACAACACATTGCAGAGACAAATACGCATCTTTGGCATTTTATGCCTAATAGGGAAAACGGCTTGGAGCCAAACATGCAAACAAACATATACACAATATACTCGTCTGGATGAACGATTATATGCGTGCGTATGCTGTAACTGAGTGTATAACCGAATAGTTGGTCAGATGGATGGATGGATAGACTGTTTTGTAGTATGATTACACGTGCATGCATGTATATATGAATATATGTTTTTATGTCTTTTTGGAAATTTTGCGTGTATGCGAAGAATATGATTTCTTCTCTTTCAGTTTAAATCTGAGGGAAATTTAGTCAAATGTTTCCGTACGAAGTGAAAACAATAACCAAATCAAAATTATGGTAGCAAAGCTAAAGCAAAGGTATCATGACATAACACAACGAAACACACAATTCTTGTAAAATGAATTCCTTCGCCTTACCTTCGCCCTTACCTTACTTTCTCCGCATTTCAGTCGATGTATTTGGAAACTAACATTACTAAAAATGTTCTTGTCTTACATTATTGCAAAATGATGAAAAACAACAAATTGTATATGTGTAAGTATGTATTCACACGTACACCAACATAGATACTTTAGTTCATACGTACGGCACTCAGGTATACACCATTTTGATTAAATTTTCGTTAACTGTAAGGGAATTCGTATCTAAAGCCTTTTGGCATATACAGGCATACAAAAAAAAAAAAAAAAATGAAAAATAAAAAAAAAATGAAATGAACTCAACTCTCAAATTCTATCATCATCGTCGTCAACAACCAACAACCGTTGTCATCTTTGCCTTCTATAACAAAAACCAAACGAAATTCAACATTATATGCACTGTATCTGTAAGACTTACTGTGCGTTTGAAAGTATGATTTTGTAAAAGGGAAATACCAGCAATTGTACAAGAGTTGTGGGTCTAAGCAAATATGGCGTCCAATCAGGCAAGAGGCCATAATTTGTATTTTACCTTCAGGGGGCAACCAAGTTGTGATGGACTGATTCTCTTCCTCATATGTAAGAAACAACCCAAACCACGTTTATAGAATATAAGTGAAACCGAACCACAACAACACAACAATAAGATAGACAATACAATCATGCAGCAATGACAACAACAACCAACAATAACAACAGCAAGAAAAACGCCTGACAAAATCATGTGCTTTAGAATGCAAAACTAATTGACTTGGCACTCAAGGCTAAATGAAAACTACTAAGGCGCCATCTAAGGTATTAACAAGAAACATTGAAAATTATCTTAGATGATGTGCGTTACAATTTCCCGCTATTGGAGGAGTAGTAATGAAATTATTTTTATATTTCATTTTAATGTTAATGTTAAAAACAAATGTTTCAAATTAAAATTTTATTAAATTGCTTTATGTTTATTCCGCAAACAAAACGAACTTGCTAAGCAACGCCAACTTATTTTACTTCTATCATTGCCATTAACATTGCCACTATCACGACCGTTACTCTTAGTATTATCAATACCACTACTTTTAATATCACTACTTTTACCACCACTAATATCACTAACAATGTCCTTATCACCCTTACCACTGGGTGCTATTAGTTGCTTGTTGCTTCTTGCTTTTGAATCAATATTTATTATGTATTATGTGTTTAATTAGTTTGTAATTTCTGTCAATACTTACTTACTGAAGTGTCGGCGAGTTTTGTGCACTGAGATGTTTACGCTTCTACGCATGAACAAATGGGCGTGCGGCTTTTGGAATATTTTGTGGCCATAATTTCTTTTTGATTTCTATTTGCTGAGTTTTTACAAAATAGATATTTTTAGCTTAAATTTTAAAAGATTTCTCAAACAAAATAACGAATTAGTTTGTTTTTGAAAGGGTGTTTTTGGCATCCGTACGGATATATGCGCATAAGCTAATGGCCTATATCGTGCTATGCGAGTTTCATACATACATAACATATATATTCATATGCATATAAGGGTACAGATACGTATGCAAACATAGCCACGTTCACTGACCACTTAAACGAATTATTCGTCGCGTGACGTTGAAATCATTTCGCGGATTATGAACAAATAAATCAGAGGACAGACACATTTTCATATTTGTGTATGAGTTTTTATGTAGTTGTTTATGTATATGAGAACTGCGTCTGCAGACTAGTACGGCTACAGTCAGTGAGCAGTTCCCATAATCGAACAAATACCTTTTAATACATTTCTGTGTACGTAAAGCATATGCGCAATATTTTTATTTAAAAAATATATTTTTAAGTCGAACTATTTTAATGATTTGATCTATCTGCCTTTGCTTATGCTGGCAAAGGTCACTTGGAGAGCAAATGTAGCCAAGTTTTAATTAAAATTAAATCCCATTTATGCTAAACGGGAGACAAAAAGATGCGTCAACCTAAGTATACCATCATTGAAAAATTAGATTACATACAAACGATTGAAGAACGGAAAGCTGTATTTCAACTAAGGTTCAGCAGAATATTCTACGTCGCGACATGGTAAGATTCGTTCATGTGATGACTTAAATTGCCAAAAATTGTAATTCAATTAAACTCATTCATGTCCGTTCCTTCGTTTGTTACGAAATCTCATTAAATTAACCCAAATGTATAAAAGTAATTATATACCTCTTCCACTCTGGACAGATCTGATATTGCTAAGCAAAAAGTTAGCCATTCGCTAAAATTTATTTTTTCTTCAAAATCAGTATAATCATTAGTCTTGAGTCAATTCTGTAAATGAATTTCGAAGCGAGATCTTTAATCTGAAGGAATATAACAACACGATAAGTTCGTTCATGGAAAAGAATCCAAACTCTTTGATAAAAATATCACAAGACATTCATCGCCTTATTACAATAAATTCAAATTATCCCTCGTAGAAGGGAGGATACTAATAATTGTAGAGATTTGTTAGATGTCTCTGGTGGTTTAACATGACTTCCTGCAGTGAAAGCTTAACCCCACGGTAGCATAGGAAGTGTGAAGACGCACACTAAGCGCCTAAGGTGTATTTAGCACCCGAGTTCTAGATGGAGACACGCTTCGGGACGTGTCCCCTTCCCTGGTGAGAACGACGCCCATCTAAAACTTCTGCCTTTCTATGGGTCAAGCACCCGATTGCAGTACAACTACACATTCGAGCCAGCAAGCCGAGTCTTCCCGCGATTTGAGCTAACCACAGACACCACCGCACTGTGCCCTTCCCGTTGTCAGACCGAAGCTTGAAGATTGCTTCGGGGGCTGCTGACACCCGTGGTACCAGATAAGTGAGAATAGAAACTATGAAAAATAAATACTCAAGCTTCCGGTCGAGCTTGCAGCTTCCATATGACCTGACTCGATTATGGGATAAAAGAACTGTACACGAAAGTACAGTTATTGATGTAAACTTGTCTATACCATGCGTGGACAAAGTATTCTCACTGGGCGGAGCGAGGTCCATCCGAACCTCTACCGTTTTATATACGGAAACGCCAGCCTGAGAATCGAGTACCTACAATGGCAATACAGAAGAAATGTGGGGACGGATTTCCACAACCCTACCATACCAGACGAGGAGAAGTCTTTGGTAAGACTTAGCGCCCCATGCAGCTCACCTCCAATTCGTCCACCATTATTGTCACAGATTAAGGAACGAAGGGAACAGATGCAAACGCACTCAAGAATCTAATCGTTTCTGAAGTAGAGAGGGCCAGACCAAAATCGAAAGTACCGTCATTGTATCTAATTCCCATTGCCTCCAAAACAGACAGATTTGTTATATATGTGGGAAGCTTAATGAATTCAAATAAATAATGCATTGTAATTTTGAGATTTCATTAAAGAAAATCTTAACGTAATCTTAATAAGCCAGTAGCAAAGCAATGGTTTGGATTGTATTCACATCCATATTTATATTGCTGCTATATTTTTTATTATCACGACAAGAAAGGGGCCGCCTTGTGGCAATACGAATTGACAATCTAACGAATTTAAGTGAAATACAAATCTATTTTGTCTTTAGATTTAGTCGAGCAAGCTCTTCGATCGTTGTAACGATAAAATTTCGGTCGGTAATTTCCATTTTATTCCCTATTATTCCCTATCGGTTTAAGGAGGTGTCTAAAGTAATTGGTCGATTACTTGTTTTTTTTTTGTAAGTTTTTCCGAATAAAAAATAATTTGTTTAATGATCCGCCTCGTGAGTACTTTTATGAATTTTTGATTTAATAATAATAAAGATATACAGATGAGCTACAGTAGTTGTTTGCTAAATGGTCACCGAAAAACTTCTTGGCAAGCTTAGCATATGTCCAACTACAATATAAATTTTATAAAAACATTAATATTTAATATTTAGTCAAACGTTTGCAAAAATCGAGGGATCGGTTCAGATTAGAGACTGATATTGATTTATCAATATATTTTTCGTAAGGTCTTAAGACTTTAAGTATTTAAATGTAAGTTTTTAGATAATTAATTTTTTTTTATAAGCTTAATAGATGCTCTAAATCTTTTAGAATATATGATACAAAAGTCCTTAATTTTTTTTTTGTTAAAATTTCGGGCTTTTTGTAAGTGTTCCAAAAAAAGTGTCTACATTAAATGAACTCCGGCTGTAAATTTACAGCCAAATCTCTTGACAATTGATTTCTAACTTCTCTAATGTGTTTAGAGTGTGATTACGATCATTTAAAAGCATTTCCAAAGAAAAATAATCTATTGCCGTTTCATTTTTCAACAATACAACGTTCAATTGACGTCGGTAGACAATCTGCGATAGTAGTTCCGTTTGGTTTTAGCAGCCCGTAATACGCTACACCTTGTCGATCCCATGAATGCAATTTTAAGCATAGCTCAATAAAACCAAACGGAAAACTGCTATTTTAGGCAGACGAAGGTTAAAATGAAATGATGAACGTTGGTTACATTCATACATCGTATTACTTATGACTTTCGCCAATAAATTTCCCTGGTCAAAATACATGCAAGCACTTAATATATGTAACAATTTACGTAGACGAAATACTAATATTTACAAAGAACAGAAATAACATTAGATATATTAAAAAAAGACTTTGAGACAGAATTGATGACATTGATGAGGGACCCTACATCCTAGTGTGCTATATTTGTATCACGAACTATACATTAAAGATGTGGTGAAAAGACTCCATGTGGACGAGCACAATGCTGCGTCTAAACAACTGGATTCTAGTCAAGGGCTGTGAAAAATTGTAGGTGATAAGAACGCACTATATGAGAAATCAATAGGTAGCATATTACTGGATGCTGCAATATCCTGATCCTGATATTGGGTACACAGTGGCAACTTTATCAAGCAATCCTAGTGAAACACATTGGGACGCTTTAAAAACCATTTCAAGATAGCTTGTAAAAAGGTTACTATGGGGCAGATTGGGTAGGTGACTTTGACGATAGGAAGTCTACCATTGGATAAGTCCAATATCATGGGTGCCAAAACTAGCATCAATTATATCTCTTTCTAGCACTGTGGCGTTAGGCTACCGCACAATCAAATAGTTAAGAAGCATAACTGCCAAGGTAACGTGCCCGCGTTCAACTCCCGATGCACTAGACTATACTTTAATGACTATTGACATGTGGTCATTGCTACAGTGAGTCCTCGTCAAGCAAAGGCGTAACATTTACCCTTCGGATATATCTCTCCTAGGTTGAGGCGACTTAGCTCTCTCTCTCTCTCTCTCTCTCTCTCTCTCTCTCTCTGTGTCTCTCTCTTTCTGTCTCTCTCTCTACTTTTTTCTGACCATCACCATGTACATGTGCAGTATGACCAACCCCTGAGTGATTGGTCATATTAAAGTAAAAGAAACGACTTTGACAGCTATTGCACAAGAATTGTTATGGTTGAATAACTTGTTAACAGAACTAATGTTGATAATAAAAAGCGACAACAAAAGTGCTCTACACTTGATAAAGAACCAAAAGCTGGTACTCATTCGAAAAGATAACAATCTGCTGAATGAGCCGCCACTTTATCAGTCTAATTGTGTGAAACGACAAAAGCGCCAAGTTATTGAAGAGACTTATGCACGATTACTTGTGGTCTAGGAAAGGTGCGTCTTCAGGATAATCATAATGATTTCAAAAGAGCACAGCCTACCATAAACGCCATATAGCACGAAGACTGGTCTGTTTCAGAAGACAGAGACGCAAAGCGGAACAGCGGTGACAAAGAAGACCGCGTCGTGATTACGCTTGACGTGAAAAATACCCTTAATTTGGCGGATTGGGGGAGAATACGCGAAGTTTTAATATGAATGCACATTACAAGGTATATACCCGGCCTTACAATATGATAGCTTTCGAACTGCTCCTTGATATATGAAAGCGATAATGGCATTCCCATAAAATAACGAGAGACGGCCCTTAACGATATGATCGGTAGTAGCGAAGTCTGCAGCACCGTATGATTGTAACAAAGAAGACAAAGGATGGAGAGACAACGGGTGGAAAGGAGATTTAGTGGACATCAATAAACCAATGCCCCCAAACGGAAGTCTCGTGAAGAAGAACAGTAGAAAACGTTCGTTGCGGGGTATGTTTAGTATACAGGCGCCATGGATGACCAATAGTGTATGTTACTGGTGCAGACCAGTAGTACCTTTAAAACATTTCTACCTCCAGCTCGCATAGCAAAAACATACACACAGAGAGACGTATACTTCTATTCAATTAGATGAAATGTAAAACAATATTAGCTACCTAAACATATGATAACATTTAAAGAAAACGAAACGAAAAATAATTACACAAAATTTCATAACTGATTATAAACGTACGGCAACAACAAAATTAAGCTTCATGCACTTTCTAACAGGTTGATAAGATATTGCGTATAAAATATTGCGTATATAAGTATACGTGCAAAAGTATATGTGAGATAGAAATTCACATGTGCCTCCCCAAGTGTTTATAAGTTCAAAGCGCTAATTAAAGTGAAAAGTCAATGGTTCCTTTCATTTTCATTGCCTGGATTTAGTTGGTAAACAAAAAATAAGATAAGGGCGAACGAATGTTACGGTTACGGTTAATTCATTAGCACATCTCTGGGGTCATTAATTATTTTGAACTTGATCTTCATCCATTTACATTGAAGTTCACTGCAAACGTTCCAAAGATATCTCTCAACTTTTTTTGAGTTTTCTTTAACTTGTTAAGATATATATGAGTAAAATATTTCTTTGATTTATATACATACAATATATATTTATATTAAGTGTGCGGATAAGCGTCTGCTGCTTTTTTTTTTTGTTAAAATTCGGCGTTTATTATAATATAAGATAAGTGTCGGCTGGCACTATCTTTTGCCTTTTTTTAGAAAAAATATGGATTTCGTAAATAGGGAAAATCGGCATTTTCAAATTATGCACAAAAAGACCCACTTGTTGGAAATCGTTATGGAAATGGAAGCCCTCCTTTATCACACAAAAACCTATCGCTTATGAACAATTTTAATTGGAATGTTTCCTAATAACAGCGAGAAGCGTACCACACAGTGTTAGTAGTTAGTGGTGCTATAGTTGCCTGGGTGGGTTTTGATAGATAGATTCGAATTTTGTCATGCTGAAAACTCACGATGTCACGATGACTTTTGATATGGTAGCATGCCCTAACGATGGTTCCATTTGATTGGAACGAACCTTATTATGCCACAACCATATGACCTTCCCAAATAGGCCCGCCATGAATATTCATCTTTATCGATCATGTAAATGGTTCGCCTAGTCTGCCTCATGCTTATTTGTGATCTGGATGTTGTAAAGCGCACCTCCTAAGAATTTAACAGCATCATCTTTTAAATCAAGTAGGAAAAGTGAAATTTCCCGTAAATTCGACAGCTTCCCTGTTAGAACCAACTATTCTAACTTCTGCGTTGTGATATATGTTGGTATTGCGATTGAGTACTCTTAACAGATATTCAAATTTGAAAGCATTTATGTTCACTACAAGTGACATTAACGCAAGTTATTGCGAAAAGACAAGAACCATATGCACACACATTATATATGTATATATATATGTATTTATAAAGGTACACCTAACACACACACATTAAAATATGTATGTAGGATGTAGGATTAATGAGTAAAATATAATTTTTCTTCAACTTCATTTTTGCACAAATGTCTCACTTTCTTTCGTTATTTACTAAATGTGCAGCAGCGATGGGGCGAGCGATTATGTGTATGATTAAGAACAGGAGAATTATACTTTTCTTGTAATTCAAGTTTTTCGTTTCGGAATTTATTGATTTATTGACTTTATTGAGAAGATATGTGCGTGTGTGTGTGTGTGTGTGTATGTTTCTTGTGTATGGGTATACATTTTTATGAATAAATTACATCGTACGGAGAAACACTTGTAAGCGCACAAACAATAAAACGTTACTTTAATTGTTGTATTAAATGTTAGAAAAATATTGTAAGTGAAACATGCGGCCATCAAGTCACGATTTTGTACAGCGCCATCTCATCTCTATTGGTTGGTTAAATAATACTACACTGAGCTGCGTTGTCTGTTCTGCTGTTCAATAACAATAAAGATCATATGACTTTTGTTTTTATTTTCTATTTGCAGTGCTATAACTAATGCAAAAGAACAGCTAGTTACGTGTACACTACAAAATTAGAAACAAAGGAAGATTAGTTGCAAAAAAGTTGCAAAAATTTCGACCATAGAAACTTCATCATACATCAAATCTTTATAAGACAGATTACCAGTAAAATGAAATAAGAGTAACTGGTTTATCCGGTTGTGGACGAAGATCTTTTGTACCAGAGGTTACCAATTTTTACCTTTGTATTATCGATCTCTTTCGTTAAGATTTTGTCGCTATAGACGTACATGCTCAACGTGGTAGAATTAGAAAACTTTGATAATTTTTTTCTTATAAAATTTTCTTATTTAATTTCGTATCGTTGCTGAGCTTGGAGAAAATCATTTTACGATTGATTTGTTGGCCATGCCGAGGCCGTTTAATCTAGGTTTACAGCCAAATTTTAACAATGCTGACAGGCCGACCTGCGTTCAAAAAGATAGACTGACTTAAGCCAAAACAATATTAGAAGACACGGCGATGTTTAAACTAAACATAGATCGTATCATAAGCTAAATATAGATCAAATCCGAAAAAATTGCTTCGTGAATTATTTGAGAAAACATTTCTGCGTAAGCCTTAAATCGAGCTTAAAACGAATTTGAAACTAATGCAAGTTCGACATGTGCATGTCTATACAGTAGATTGCATTATATCTGGGGGAAAAAGAGTTACGTTTTACGGGATCTTTGCTCTTTCTTTGGTGAAGGAGAAGAAGCAAATGGCTTAGCTTTAGTTGAAACAGCAAACGTGTAGAAGATAATATTTACTATTAACTGCACACGAAATCTACGTTGTACAATAGCTTAATCAGATTTAAATGCAAACGACTTCTTATAGCTAAAAGCTTTTCTCTCCAGACCATAGCAAATCAAATAATAACATTTTTTTTCCGGTGCATTCTTTATATATGTACAAATATAACCGCAAAAAAAATAAAAAATAAATAAATAAACAAAAAATAAAAATCCCATTTTTTTACAAGCGCATGTACAGAAAACACAAAGAGGCTAACTGACATACTATATAAACACTTGTACGTATAACTTTGATCTTAGGTGAGTTGCAATTACCTCAGTATATGAAAAATTCAAATAAATACGATAAACTAAAGCAAAAGTAAAAAAAAAAAAAAAAAAATAAAAAAAGAGAAGAAACGTTTTACAGTAGTAGTAACAACCAGCCAGTTATAATAAAAATTCTTAAATGTGAAATAAAACCGAGAATGTATTGTAAATTGCTCGTGCTTACAACAAGTTGACCATGAGGCCAAAGGAATTCGTTTCCCTCGCCTATCAGGCTTACACGATTAAACGTTTGCCTGTAAAAATAAAATAATAAAGTCAAACTTATAAACATTGCATTGCAATTAGTTAAGCAATAAACAACATTAATATCAGCAATGAAAACAAACAACCGCACAGTAAGCAACCATCAATGTTAGATAGAATAGACAACAATAATATGAAAAAAAAAAAAAAAACAAAAAACAAAAAACAAAAAATCGATATATTGCACGAACATTTCCGTAGCATTTGAAAAACTATGTAACTATTGCACGGAAAGTGGAATGATGAGCAAAAGACAACGATTACTGTTAACAAATTATTTTGGATATAAAAATCAATTCGAAATTTAACACATTTTTTTTTTTTGCTAAATTTTATTCGCAAATATATAAACGTATACAAATTCTGGAGTTTGCGCTTTTACTTTTTTCCTCTACCTCTACAACAACGAGAAGGGGAAAAGATTGACATTAAGCCATTGCGTCCAATTATTTAGATATTGAATGATAGAGATCCATAGATATGGAATTATAATCAGAACAGATAGATACCTAGATAGGTAGATAGACACGAACTTGTAGTCGACACTAACATTTATTAAGCGCCAAATTAGTCTTAGTAAAGATTTTCAAAATTATCGTTTATCAGTTTTGTCAATTCGTTGCCAATTGTTTTCGAGACGTTTTCATGCCTATTTATATATTTATGCATAAATTCGTATTTGTTGTGCATTTGTATTTTTATTATTATTATTATTATTATTATTATTATTATTGCGAACTTCACTGATCGATAAGATTTATTGTTTTTTTTTTTTGTTTTTAGAATTTAGTTAACAATTTATATTTAAAAATAATTCTCATTTAATTAACCGTTTTTACTTTCAAATTAATTCTTGACGGCATTAAGTTGTTTTAGTCGTTCATTAAGCGCTGCTGCCGGCTTATGACGCCTTTAACTCAACTAGTAATTCATTGTTTACAGACACTCAAGCGCATATTGAATATTGTTGTCATTTATGAAAGCTAATCACAACGAAACGTAAGCACATAGATATATATATATATATATATATATATATATATATACAGCTAATCCAAGAGGCAAACAAGCAGACAGACAGACATACAGACAGACATACAGACAGATGTATAGACAATTAAGCCCGACAACAGCCAGTTAATTAATAAATTGTCATCCCACTATTATTATTGTTTTGTGACGTTTTTTTGTAACTTTCCTTAGCGGTCAGCAGCGGCTTGTTAGAATTTGTTATTTACAACATTTTGTAACTAGTCTGTCAGCTAGTGAAACACCAACTGCGCTCATGCGTTAAGCAATATTATCAATTGTTGTCATCGTGTGGTTGTTGCTGTCGTTGCCGTTGTCGTTGTCGTTGTTGACGCCGTCGTCGTCGTCACCATGACCATCACATATTATTCTTGTTTTAACAATTACTCCGTGGGTTGCTCTGTGGGGTTCGTTTGTTAAAAATGAAGGTCAACCATTTACTTGCTAATCACATCTATTGCTAGCAAAATGTCTGTCCAACTCTATGATTGTAACCACAAACAACAACAGCGACTACTACATCTACTACTACTACTACTACTACTACTACTACTACTGCTACTACTACTAGTGCTATTACTATTACTAGTAGCCTACAACAACTTGTTGAGGTTGTGCCTGTTGGCTGAATAAGTTTACGTTTGACATTTTGCAAAAATGCTTTGCTGCTTTCGCGTATTATTAAAAATTAATAAAAATAAAATACTTTGCTTACCTTCCACTTAATAGCATAGCGTAGTACAACGCAGCAAAATCCAACACAAAACCGTTTATCTCAATCATACACAACCATCCGTCCATTCCATATATTTACAGATTTGTATGTACATATGTTATGTATTTATATGTATTTATATACGTACATACTGTATACCGATCACTGATAGTGTTTGTTATGAACATATTAACTCTAACTGGTTATTATTGTTGATGTTGTTGTATTTAAAAGATATTTGATATTTTGTTTTTTTTTTTCTACTTTTCTCTCATTTGGTCTTGACATTGTCTGTCTCTAAAATATAGCAGACAGTTATCTGTTGTGCGGCATTTACTTTAGATTTATGTTATGTTGAAAATATAGCTATTGCCGGGTTAGTAGTTATTGTTGCATTTTCAACTTTATAATGTCATGATATTTTGTTTTTGTTCTTTCTTTTGTTTTTTTTTTTTTTTTTTTTTTTATTATTATTATTATTATATAATACCTTTACAGTCAAGGTTGAAATTAATAATAATGTTGTATAAATACTTCCTCTAAACATTAGCAATCGATCGTAAATTTTCTTACATTAGCGGTTGCCTCAGGGAGTTGTCCGCTCTGGGGCAATAAGCAAAATGTTAACAGTGAGACCACGTAAGCTTATAAAAGGATGAGAAGATCTTTACTGTCTTTCCAAATGTATTTTAAAATGTATATCTAAGAGATCATATATATGATGTGTAATATAATGTGTCTCTTCTTACATCATGTATAAGTAAAAACTTAATCTTATCTGATGTATTGCTTCCATGGGAAATCTAAACTCAAGCTGCGGAGAGTACATAACATTTTAAGATTGGAAACTGATCCATACAATTAACTCTATGCTTCAGTTTATTTATTGTTGTCTTCTTTTCGTAAAAATCCGGCAAAAAGTCAGCAACCGTTGCATATATTCTATCATATTATTGGAAATGGGCTCGATACACACTTTCTACAACCGTCCTTCTTTTCCTTCATAGATGCTGCAGTATTTAAGAAAATCGTGTTAAAAATTTTATTTCATGCAATAGCAAGGGTTTTAATAAAAAAAAAAACAATATTTGGAAATTATTGCTCAAAGCGAGTGAAATACTCATATCATCTTGATCATTTATTTCTCCATTCAAGCTATGTAAGCTATGTAAAGAGATGCTATTTTTGATAAAACAAAAAGCCAAAGATCTTTGTGTGCTTCAGTTAACAGTATTTTGCAATGCGAAAAAAATTATTTAAACTCTACACCAGCTGAAGATCTTTGCAAAACCAATTGTTGGGTGAATTGAAAAATTTCTTAGAGTGCTTCTTATGAATCGATAAGAGCACAATTTTATAATGTCTTCCATTATATGTCTTGATATTTCAATGAAGTAATGGTGTCAGGATTATTAGAACTTAAATTATTGTAATGCACTGTGCAGTGTTTGTGTAGTGTTTGGTGTTGTTTATTCATGTATGACCTCGTTCAAATCATAGGTTTTTAAGATATTTTAAAAAAGTGTAGTTCAGAACCCTATTGCGAATAGATCGAACTGAACTGTGTTATGACCACGACCCATATTTTCGAAGAAGATTTTGTATAAAAAAGTTTCACCAACTTTGGTATTTTTTGACAAAAAATCTGCGAAAACTAATACTTTTAGTACATTAATTGAATATAGGAAATTTGAATGGGACGCCATCACTTTTCGAACCTTCCGCCATATCAATAAAAAATGAATTTTTATATAACAAAATATCTAACATTTAGAAATTTATTAATTTCTTTATTTTCTTTTTTTTTTTTTACTGTGGTAGGCGAAGTAACGTACAGTACTTAAAGGTTGTCCTTGCTCGACAATAATGTGTTAGTTTGGTCTTTCAAATAAAAACTATGGAAAATTAGATATATTAAATTTCTTTAAAAAATAATATTTTTTAAATGAGTCTTTAAGTTTCACATTGTAGAAGGTCATCCATTTAAGAAATGATTAATTCACCATAAGCTATGGTTATGCATGAGTAAAATTCAATAGGGCAAGGCAGGGCATCTCGAATGGTAAGTACTTTAAGTTGTGTGGCAGAAACTGAACTTAAAAAAAGCCAATTCCGTTATATTAATTGTATTCGCTGTAGCATAATAATTGATAGAAAATTATTTCCCAGTATCTTGGCCTCGACCTCCATAGGACGGGGTTACATTCAGTTTGCCAATCCTTTTATAACAACTAGATATATTTATTTAATAATAAATTTGATATCGTGTTGGTCAAATAATTGAGTTGAAAAGTTAAAATTTGATTTTCACTGCATACTATATATTGACTGTTAAGTCTACAGGTTAAAAGTTAGCATAATATGTATTCAAGTATACCAATAACAGGCATATATAGCCAATATCGAGCCTTAAAAATTTGGCTTAATCCTTTAAGTCTAAAGTTTCGAAGTAATTATAGTCTCAATAGATTTATTGCCATAGACACATCCTTTTTCTTCTTCTTTTTAGCATGCTTTTATTTACAAACATTTAAGAAATCAATTTGTAACTAACAAACAAAAACAATATTATAATAGGTGCTTGCGTTAATTTTTGATCAGTTTTTCACTTGAAAAAGTCATTTATTGAGAAAAATCATTACAATATATATATTAATTGAAATAAATCTCATCATTTTTTACATCGTTTCCCCATCTCTCCGACAACGTGGTGATACCGTGTTGAAGGAGCCATACTGATTTGGTATCAATCCAATCATCAATCAATTTTCGCACTTCTTCACCATTTCGGAATTGCCTGCTAGTCAAATCATGCTGCTTCGATCTCAAAAATTGATAATCAGAAAGCGCTATATCTATTGAGTACGCTGGGTACGGCAGAACTTCCCATTTGAGGTACAATAGAGTATCCTTGACAACTCTTGCAATGTGTGGCCGAACGCTGTCGTGCAAGCGATTTGGCTTTGCTTCTTTTAATCGCTATTGCAGATATTTTTTTGCAACAATACATAGCTCAATTTGTTGCTTGAGCATAGTTTTCGGAGTCTACGTTTTTACGGTGAACACGATATCGGGTAACAGCGTTATCTGAAATCAAAAATCCAAATTTTTCGGTTGACAAGTGACCTTTTTTTTTTTTGGTTTCAGACCTAGCCACAAATGAGAAAATGGAATAATTAAGGCATTTAGAAGAGGATGATAGAAGAATCCTGTCGTTTCTGAATATGGAAATAGAATGGAAATTAAAAGAGAAAAGATCAGAACTCTGAATTTCAGGTTTCTGTTAAGTTTCTGTAAGAGCTACTGTTAAAAATGCAAAGTTTATACGGTTAAGGGAAAATCGACGTACCGTGTGTGTGGAATTATAATTATTTATATATACTAGAAAAATAATTATTTTTATATATCGCATTAGTAGCTATAACAGTGGAATTATTCAAGGTGAACATAATAAAAAAAAACATAAACTCTGGCCCAAATGCCTTATGACAAACGGTAGAAAGAAGTCTAGTAAGCAATAGTGTTTTGAACAATGCTGCAATCCGGAGCAGGTCTTGATAAAAAAACTTGATTTTCTTGCGGGCATAGATTGTAAATTATGCTTGACTGCAGGAGACTAAGAAAGTACCAAAGCGTTACTTAATTAAGCGTTACTTAGATTATCCCAGATTTCATTCGACGAAAATTCTATAATTTATTCAGTAAGCGCGACAATTATTACAAAGCTAAAGAACGGATGAATTTATTACCGGATCTTGTACTGGCAAGGAATGCACGACCATTGATAAATGGACTAATTACATTAATGACTACATCGACAATCTGGGCTAAACACCCAGAAGGCAGGATTTTTATCAGATCGAATAAACGTAGAGGCCGTTTGCAAAGATAGTCATGAATTTCTTCCATAAGGGACATCACGACAAAACTGACAAGACTCGTGCTATTCATAACATAAGATTTATTGAATACGACTTTTTAAAACTGCCGCAATGTGTGCCTAATTTTTTTTTTGATATAACACTTACCATGAGCAATATTCTCACAAAACCAACACATAATGAATCTATCCGAAGTTGATTGGATGCAAAATTATGATGGCTACAATCCATAATTGAAAAGCAAATTGTAGATTAATAAAAAAATAATAATATCTTCATGATAGTAGTTTAGAAAAATTTTATAGTATACGCTGTATATATATATATATATATATATATATGTATAGTATATGCTGTTGTTGATGTTGACTCCGTTAGTATTTTATCTGTTGCAATAAGTGTTAACTGAGATTGATTATGTTTATAACTATTGTTGGTGTTATTGTTGTTGTTGTTGTTTTTGTGTAGAGTACCCAGTTATTGCTGTAGTCAATGCTGATGTTATAATTATTGTTGCGTTCGTTATACTTGTTTGTGGTTGCTGCTTTTTAACTATTTATTTGTAAAGTAATTATCACTGTTGCTATTAATTGATGTTATTGTCGTTGTTATTATTTTTACTGATGTTATTGCCTTTGTGGTGCAGTCGCTCTATTGTTGTAGTATATGCTCTATTCGATTACTATCGTTTTTACTATACTTAATTAATTGTTGTTGTGAATTACGATGGTATGCTAAATGATTCGTTTGTTTTATTTCCACTACGTTCCAACACTAGATTTTCGAAGTTATTATTGTTGTTATTGTTACTTTTATGGATATTAATGATGAGTTATTTAATGCTTAGATTTAATCAATTTGATAATTTCAGACTAACACTATTACAAGTTATACTTTCACTTTGACTGTTTATTTTGTTTTAACTTAATTGAAAAAGGAAAGATGAAGAAAAATAGTATTTATTTTTCTTCGCTAAATGCTTTCAATTCATTGTGTTCGGTTATCACAGAAAAACATGTGAATAAGCACGTAGCATCTGGTTATCAGACTTTCCTCTGCCAAATGCCTTAAAAAAAAAAAAAGAAAAATCATCATCAAAGAACGAAAAAATCCTGCTTTCAACTACTGGCCAATCAGGTTTGAAAGAAGAAGGGTGCAAGTTTTCAAACAGATCGCTCCGTTTGTTTATTAGATACAGTCTGCACCGTGGTTAGAAGTAAAGTCTTTACACAATATTACTAAATATTACGGTAGCAATAGGAATTTCGAATTGCTTTCCCTCCTAGAGTTTTACTCTGATTCATTTGAAACTTTGGAAAAAATATTCATGATATGTTGTACTTTACGAAAAAAAAAAGAAAAAAAAAATAATATATGAATAAATAAAGTAAAATCTAGATTTTTGAAAACCTTAAATAAATAGATAACATAACATAACCTATCTTTTCGAAAAGTAACTCTCGAGCTGCAGCTGATTACTTAAAATAAAAGTTGAGAATCAAAAAGAAAAAAGATCCAGTTGACCTCTTTACAACCAATAAATTATTATTTTCAATATTAATGGATTTTTTTTTCAGAGTGGAGATATTAAGGCAATATTAAAAGGAGATTAAAAATCAATTAATTCTTTTAACATTTAAAAATATACATTTAAATATCTATTTAATAATTTTTTACTGAAAAAATTATAACATAAAATTCATAAAAGTGAATTTAACGTTTATGTAGAAAGAAATTGTTCTCCCGCCCTGTCTTCATCTCACTTATTTTCACATTAATCTAATTTGAAAATGTTAAAATCAAATTTTGTCATCAACTCATTTACAATAAACCCAGCAAGGTCCAAAATAAGAAAGAATAACAACCAAGACAAGCCTAACAAGCATATTCATTGTCTGCAACAATAATAATAACAACAACAACAACAAACACAAATTGTAATGCACTCTTCCTTTTACATGTTTCAACGTTGGCGAATGAACGATGAAGATACTAAGGGTGGTTCACCGAAGCACGAATTTGAATTCATGCGTTGATTGCGTATGGTACACGTTACAATTTTTGAATTATGTTTTAATAAATGTTGCGAATGTTTGGGTATTTGGGTGTTTGGTTGGACATATTTGTCTGTCAATGCTTCGTACCGTACCGTACATGTCAGGCGTAACTTTCGAACATAAGCAAGAACGACGACCGAGCGAGCAAATCTTTCTTTCGCTTTGTCCACGGGGGAAGTGGAGTTAAGTTTAAACTTTGAAATGACGCATAACCATGAAATGCAATCAAATTTGTGGTTGTGTTCTATTGTCAAACGTTGTTGGCAAATATTGCCTTTTGAATTATTGTTATTATTGTGGTTGTTGTTATTATTATTATTATTATTATTATAACTGCCTTTTATACGGGGATTTTGTAAATATAAATTTTATTGTATTAGAATTCAAAGTGACAGGTTAGCGTCAGATTTTTGGAAAATATTGAACCACAGCGTCAGCTTAACTTTTAACAACAACTCAATTCAAAATTGAACCAAATAGGCTGAATGACGGTCTGGCTGACTGCTCTCATGGACAAAAATCTATACGTAGGTATGAGATGCTTTTGCAATTGCGATAGTATAGGTGGATGATGCTTGCATGGTATGAGTTAATGAATGAAGAATGATGCACATGTCAAATTTCATTTTTAACACCACGTACACAGAAGTTTGAAAGAAAATTTTCAAATCGAATTTTAACAAAAGGTGGGTGTTAAGTAAGTTATGACATTGTGACGTGGTAACGGTAACGGGTGAGGATAAGAGGAAATTTCAATTTTAAATCGTAAGAGAACAGATTTTTCAAACAAAACAAAATTGGTTACAGTTGCTCTAAGAACATATTTACGTATACGTATATGTATGTATATACGCATGTATGTAAACATGCAAGCGAGCTAACATTTCGTACGAGGAAAATAAACAAAACTGTAATTTGTGGCCTGAAAAGGTGGAGTTAATGCAAATCTGTTACACTATTTTTTTTTTTTTTTTCTTTTCTGATGACAAAAATTTAGGGTTTTCTGGCAACATACATGAAAGGATGTCAATAAATATTGTTATCGTTGTTGATGTTGTGTTTCTTAGTTTTCATTTTTTTTTTTGTATTTTAATAATTTTCTCTAAATTATATAAAATTTTAGCTAAAAATGTTTTGTTGTTATTGAAATTATAATAATTTCGCGTTCTTTATGCTTGAGAGCAAATTACGTTAGGTTGACTCCACCTTTTTAACATCACATCACCGAACCAATTATAACATTTTGACTTGGCGCGTAATTGCAACAATTTTGTTTTTTCCTTGCATACTTATAAACATACAACATGTGATGTTAGTGTATATTAATCTAACATATGTGAACTCGGAACTATAACACACACACACACACACACACACACGCAACTGACCAAACATGAAATAATTGGTCTGAAAAGTGTGTGTAATGATAGGATTTGTTGTTAACGTTGTTGTTGCTGTTGCTACTGCTGTTGTTCTTGTTGCTATAATAAAAAAATTACAACAACCCAAACACGATAATCGCTCAAATGAGTAAAAGAACAATAACGCAAAGGGAATCAAAAATATACCAAAAAAAAAAAAAAAAAAAAAAAAAAAAAAAAAAAAAAAAAAAAAAAGAAGAAAAAAAAAAGAAAAATAAAAAAACAAAAATCAGAACGGTACTCACAACACGGCTAATGACACTTAGTATGCCATGCAATACATGCAACAAAAGCGCCGCATGTGCTTAATTGCCAAAAACCTCAGCACATAAAGGATACCAAAATGACGGCTACAAAAATCCACTATAATAATAGCAACAATAATAACGGCAACAGTGAACATGGAAAACTAGAGCATGCAACACTATTAAGCAATGTTCACTTTTGCATTACACACGCATAAACATTTGTATCTACATACATGTATATATATACACACATATATATATATATATATATATGTATATGTAAACAAGTAAACAACTTATAGTCATCGAAACACAATAGAAGGACACTTTTTTCCAATTCACACACGCAAACACACACACACACACGAGCACTTTAAACACAGAGAAAAGACATTCTAGCAAAAGCTATGAAATCGTCCTATAAAACACAAATTCATACAAACATGGCTGGCTTTTACAACGTTATGGTGTGTGTGTGTGTGTATGTGTAAAGTTGCTTCAAAATGAAACATGAATGCCTTTTCAAGAAGGCTCTTTAATCTCGTGGAAAAACTCGGTACTTTTATAAGAAGCTGTCAAAATCAACCATAGAACACGTAAAAACACTAGAGATACAGATTAAAATCCAAAGAACAACAACAACAACAACAACTACAAAATTATGTAACTTTACCAGGTAAAATTTCTGCCTGTTTTTTTTTCTCCTAAGCTAAGCACAAAAACGCGTATAGAAATTAACAAGCAGAAGATGTTTTCATTTCGCTTTCAAACGAACCTTGGATACCCATCGTTTGCTTTGTCAACGAATTTAAGCCTTCACATTTTCCATTCCTTCAAATCGAACTAGCACATAAGTGCATATAATATAGTTTTTAGTTAATTATAGTATAATTATGCGAGCGAATTAATGGCAAAAAAGTAGTTACAGTAGTATAGACTGTGATCATGATCCGATCAAGTAAAAAAAAAATCTTTACTTGCGTTTATTTAATTTTTATAATTTTTTTTTTTTTAAAGTTTTATAAATTTGAAAAACATATAAACGGATAAATTTGATGAAGATGACTTTGGTCTGGCATTGTTATTAAAAATTGAAATATTTGAGTGTTGCAGTTTGAATGACATACTTAGTATACACTTATCTTGGGATGGTGGGTCTAAAAACAATGATAATGTACCACATATGCGGTTAATTGCTCGGCTATGTTCTCTTTTTTTTTTTTTTTTTTTTTTTTTTTTTGCTTCTCCCTTTATAAGCTATAAAAAGCTATGGGAGAAGAAAGAGAAACAAACAACGAAGTGAGTAAGTATAGTGTGCTCGTATGTGTTTACAGAGAATATTTTCAAAGCCGAATCAATAAAAAGCAGGTGGTGTGCGCCTAGTTGCAGTTTAAACTTTTACGATGTTTTTATACGAGAGTATGTATCTGTGTACAAGTGTGTGACTGCTATAAAACGCAATCTTAACCGCAAAATGATTTAAAGCGATTTTAATTTTTTTTTTTTTTTTAAGTTGAAACAGTGATATGCTTTTGACGAAACTAAACCAACAAGCGTAAGAGACAGTAATAACACGTGCGATTATTGAAAATTTAACATTACAACTGCATGTGCGATCGATTTGATGATGATTTTCAACTTGAATATCTTATAAAAAAATCCCTGCTAAATATTTAATGCTTCAGAAATATATAATGAATTTCAATAGTAGTCTCTACGTTTTGTAGTTTTTGGGCTATTTTTTTTTTTTTTCTTCTATTAAAAGTCATCTACTCAAACACAAAAAATTTTTTCCATATTTCCAGTTTATTTTCGAACATATTTTATAACTATAATGAGATTATAAACAAATCGTAGGATTGTGATATTTTTGATCGCTATCAATATAGACTGTAGAAGAATTATCACAACACACACACACACAACTTTTTTTTGTAATTATACAATGAAGGAAGTGTTGACTAAGAAGACACGTCACGTAGGAACTGTGAAAAAAAAAATAAGAAAAAATTCGCTAAAAATTAAAAAAAAAAAAAAAAAAAAACAAACAAAGCAAATAATTTGTGTTCAAATAATCAAATAATCTGCTGAGAGTCTGCAAAAGTAAACCACATAAAAATTTCTATGCATAACTTCACGAAGATAGCTTGCAATCGGAAAACGAACACCCGAAACTATGTCTGTCATTTTAGCCAATTATTTCATTTAGTTGATCAAATGGTTTAAACATATACCGTGCAATTAAAGTTACGAAGAAGAATCGATTCATACCCCATACACATTGGAATTTGGAACTAATTAATTCGTATCAGGTAATATTTAATTAATAGCACACTTTCCAACACCCGTCTTTCGAATACATTTTTATTGAAAACATTAACTTTTCTTATAAGTGAAAGAAACAAAATTTAGAAATTATTGCACAGGGAGTGATAACAAAGTTAATATAAAGTTCAAATAAATGGAAAGGCAGGTACCATTAAATTATTTTGCACTAATTGGGCATAAAAACAATTCTTCACTTATTTTGGTGATAAAACGATCAATTGCTTCCATGTAAAGACATATATTTTATGAGAGCTCTTATATAGAAGAGAATCCAAAACATGAAATAACTTAATCCAAATGTAGATATTTTAAATTTCTTGTCAATGAAATGCGGTCAAGTTTCCTATAAAATGATGTCTTTAGAATGTGGTTGTAATAGCCTTTCTATAAAGCGTTTTTCATGCAAGAACATTCCAACAACTAGAAGCGCCTTGAAAAATGTATTTATTGTTGCACTTACTTAATGCGTTAAATTTTTGTTATTCACATTTTCAAATTTTTCCAATTGTTAAGGAATTTTCATCAAAATGAACTAAAAATAAAGCACTGCTTTCTTTTAATTTTGTTTTTTTTTTTTTTTTTTTTATTTATAAACAATTTGTTTATATTTGAGTTTCCATATAGCGTGGTATGAATTCATTTAATTTGTATTAATTGTGAGTTTCTTATAACACGTGATTCCAATATAACGCGGAAGTAAAGGTAAATGAATCAGTATTCGAGGAAGTTATTAAGCGTATATTTAAATATTTAAAAAAAAATTTATAAAAATTATTTTTGAAAAATATTAAAATATAACAACATCGAAGGTATTTCTCGCGAGATATCTTCTTAATTGAGAGGGCCCTCCAGCAAGTGGTGTAACAGCTTTAAATTTGAATTTAAAACAAAAACCATTAAATTTATGTCTGTAGCTATTGCATCTGGTAGAACTTTTTTAAAATATTTATTTTTTTAATGAGTGTGTGTGTGTGTTGGTAAGTGTTTGAACGAAAATATCCAATATTCCAAATCCAAAAAAAGTACAATTTTCTCTTAATAAAAAATGTTTGAATTAATTTATCGATAAAATCCTATGAGGCGTAATGTTGGGAATTTTGTTTCAAAGAAACTCGAAAAAATCTGAATAAAAAAAATGTTTTAAATGTATTATTAGAATTATGTTATTTGCCTTTTTCAAAAATCGCTTATGAGGTTTTGTAATATGTAGTGGAAATGTTCTTTTTTTTTTGACAATTTTTTCCTCGTGTTCTCGCGTCAATGATTCGATTATATTCGAAAATATCTCTTTTGCAGAATTTGACAGAACTCTGCGCTTTACTCTTTACGTATTGTGAAATAGCAGAGAAGAGCGAAAGAAAATTTATAATCTCAAACTTTTGATTTCTTGGCGGAATCATTGAAAGCTTTTAAATCGCTGTCAATCTCATACCTTACCAACGGTCGTCGCAATGAAGCTACCTTAATTTATTTTTGTTTGCAGACGATTTTAAATGATCAGAAATACCTTCCAAAAATATATCTCTTAGCGTATTCGAGAAGTTATAATAGAAAACAGCAACATAAGACATTAAACTACAACGTCGTAGCAGATATGCGCCCGAGGAAAGGATTGAAATTTAAAGTATCTGTTAAGTATCAGATGGGCTGAAAAGTTCGTAGGCTGGCATATAGGTGGCGCTACTGCCATTAAATCCATATGATTTTTAGTTAGAACTAACCTTCAAAAGACACGTGTATAAATTTAACTCACATACTACTAGTGCAACAGCTATTAAATTTATACACGTGTCTTTAGAAGATTAGGGCTAACTAAAAATCATATGGATTTAATACTAGTAACGCCATTTATGTGTCAGCCTACGAACTTTTCATCGTTTTCTTTTCATATAACACCCTGAACATTAACACATTGAACCTTTTGAGTACTTAAAACGTCGATTTGTTGAAACGTTTTCAATATAATCTGAATTTCGAACGTAATGAGATCTCTTATCCCCTGGTTTAAGAACAAGCTGCTTGGCTAATCATTTTCGAAACTGAAAGTAAATGGTAAATGCATTCAAGACCTATGTTTTAATGATTTTTTATAATTTTTATATGAAAAAATTCTTGTAATCTGGTTTCAAAGCCAAGTTTGAAGTGTATGAAGTAGAATATTTTGAAAAACAATAACTTTCTACAACATTAATAATATTTGTTTTTACTAGTCTCGTAGATATTTAGAGAAACTTAAAAACTGGAATCTAAATCAGGGATAAGTAAATGTAATAAAATTCGAAAAAATTTCAAAATATTGTTTTGATTAACAAGTGCAAACAAGTGCAAGTGCAGGGAATTTTTGTGCTACCAAAGCTTTTAGGTCCTTGGGATTCGCTATAGTTGCTATCATTAAGCCTCAGCTTTTTTTTTTTTTTTTTTTTTTTTTTTGTTAGGTGCTTTTTTTGTTTTTACTCA